>OZ035961.1:90931490-91216490 GCA_964034945.1 Chrysopilus asiliformis | reverse complement strand
ATTTTAAAATTTTTAGATAATCAAATAAATTTGAAATTTACAAATATTATAATCAATTTTTACTCTTCCTATTTTTATAAGATGTCTTAAATCATTAACAAGCAATGTTGTAAAATGATTAATTTTAATAACGCGCAATTCATAAATTAACGCAATTAAATTGTTATAAAATAGACGCTCCCATCTTGACTACGTTCGATGAAACACTACAAAGTGCTAAAAACTATTTCATTTTTGGAAAAAAGGATAAAACTATAAAATGAATATGAAGTAGAATAAATTCGATAAATGTTTTTCTACACTTGAGTCACGTACATTTAATAATTTTCAGGTTTACAGGAATGTTAAGCAATTTGCCCATGATTTGTTTTCATAATATCTCATACGTGATTTGCACATCAGTTCACAATAAACGGACATACATATAAAACAGACCTAAAGAACATAACGCAAAGAACATACGCTCTATGCATGCAACAACGAAAGACTTAAGCGAGGAACCTTTTCAAGGTCTATAACAACTAAAGCCGATTTTTATACGTACTTCAAGTGGTTGTGATGATTGGAAGACGTAAGTAGCAGACGTGTAGCTTTAACCTTAGCCTCGACCGCCCTCTAAACAATTTATAACATTCTAATAATCGTAAAATTCATATATTTTTGATGTGAAACACGAAAATCAAGATAAAAAAAATAATATTGTAGAGTGTTTCTTTTGTTTAATATTGTGAAAAAGGAATATGAAAATATTGCGGAGGGACTAAATTTGGCATTAGAACTTTTTTTTTTACCATAAAACCATTTTTCTCTCACGTCCAACTTTTCCAAAATTTCGAGTTACAGAACCACCGATCGTCTCGTATATTCGACCCCCTTATCCAACGAGGATTGATAGATTATAAGGTCTTAGTAAAGATGCTTAAGAAAAATGCGCCGCAGGCAAAATGGGAAAACAAAAACCCTACAGGCGAAAATTTATGTACATCGTACAAAGAAAATATAACACTAATTTTGTTGAAAATTGAGATTTTTCTGAATGGAAGCGCCACTTTTCCAATTTCTTAAAATATAAATGTGAAAAAAAAAAAATGTGGCGGCTTTCTGATTGAGAAACTGTCCTAAAAAATGGATAGATTTTTTAGAAGGACTTAACACGTTGGCTACCATGTGAGTCACCGGTGTACACACACTATTGTCATTACCGTCAGTTTCTCAAGTTCCATGGTTGAGTGCAGTCGCTCGTGCGGTACAAAGGGGGTTTTTTTTGTCCGTTATATTTTATTCGATTCGTTCGTTTTTGTCTGTATTGATCTTGTGTTCACTGGTGACTCACAAAGTACAGAAATGATTTTTGCGTTTTTTCCCAGTGTATACTAGCGGAGTAAGCGTTTTTTTTGGCTGGTAGCCAACGTGTTAAAAAACAAAATACGTCACGCTAATTTTCGATCTTTCAACCCCCCTCCCCCTTCGTAAGTGACGTATTAGTGAACAGCCCCTTAAATTCAAAAAAGTAGAAAACATATGTTTTGGGGGGGATAGGGGGTTCCAAGAATTTTGGAGTCTCAAAATTTTGCCAAAAGTTACCTGTATATTTTCTTAGACAGGAAATTTTCTACTAAAATCTCATAAAAAATTTATCTGTTGATCAGGATATTCGAACTCGATCAAAAATCTTGGATGCGTTCAATATTCCAATCATTTTCTAAAAATAAACAAAAAAAAAAGATTAAACGGTGTAAAATAAAATTTCAACATTCAATTCCCGTTTTTGATTAAGAATTTCCATTGGAATATTTCAAGCAACATTTACCTGCTTTATCCGGATTCGGTTATGCTACGAATCTCTAAATGATCACATTGTGGTGTGGAATTATGTGGAAATGTAGGCACTAATTTTATATTCTATAGAAAACAGAAGCATAAAATCTTCTATAACTGATGTTAGGCAGAGAAGATGGTGAATTCGTTGGAAAATTCAAAATACCGCAATGAAAATGTGAAAAAGTACATCCAAAGAATTGCAGAAGATTGCATATGTGTAGAATATGCAGTTTGTGAACTGCACGCAATATAATAAGGTTCTAGATAACATTCTAGTGGGTCCTGCCTGAGATAGTGAGGAAACTACGACTGACATTGAATGGGATGTGCGATCCGATGCTGGTTAGTGATACCAACAATGATGATGATGATGATGATGATGTCGGAAATGATGCTAATGAATTCAGTAAAAGATAGGGTGACCTGGAATGATCGTGGCACTACCAGTTTTAGCTTGTTGTCCTGGCGTCCAGGAAACTAAACCGAAATTATGCAATCTAGTGTAGTATTTTCTTGATCACTAAAAAAATAATCTTAGAATCCAAAAATTTTCACCTGCGGCGCAGTTTCCTTAGAAATTACTTCGTCTAGCCCATTTTTCTTGAAAAAATCACCTGCGGAGCATTTTGTTAAATGATTTTCAATAGTGAGATGTTTGTTCCTAAAAAATTTGCCTGCCGGGCATTTTTTGTTGTATTGTGAAAACAAAAAATACCCACAACACTTTTTTTTATATAATATCGAACAAAAATTGAAACAACCTCCCTGTTCAATGATCGGGCTTTCAAAATTTCACTATCAATTTCAAATCATTAAAAAATTTCTCACACTTCATCGGCCCCCTTCCCCTCCCACCGCTTTCCAACGGTAAGCTGTCCCGGATTCAAACCGAAAAAAAAATATGGTCACCCTCGTTATTGATGACTTCTACTGTATATATGCATTTTCAAGGAAGTATCTGGATTTTGCACAGAACATCCAAAAGAATTCTAAGTTAAAAACCGCCAAAGATTATGAAAGAATTTTTCTACGACATGACAACCGAGACGTTAGAAATGATATCACTGGATAATTTATTCATGTTGCCAGTGGCTAATCAACTCAGTGGCACGTTGTTTGTTATTTAAATGCAACTTCTGATTAAACTGTCTTACATAAAGGTAGATGCGGCGCTGAGTGTACCGGCTGTTTGAGTGCATTGCATTTTGTTTGCATAAAATCATAAAACGGAAAAGCGGAAAAACATCGCACAAAGAAATAATTTCTACGGTTCTATATAGCAATGAGAATGGGTTAAATTCTAACATTCAACAGATTCAGTTTGCTTTTTGTCTTTGGTTTAGTTTTATTCTCTCTGCGGCTATTTGTTTAAGTTTAAGTCTTTGGGAGGATGGTTTTTCTTATTTTCCAAGAGAAAATGATATATGGTCTAAGTAGCCGTGCTATAAAATGAATCTATTTGCTAGTGAGTGGTATATGAGGCAGCTCAATGGAATATAAATGGAGTTTGAAACAAAAACGGCAGTTGGTAACGGATTCAAATTAAAGATAAGGAAATATATATATGCGAACGCCGGATAAATGTATGTCCGCAAGTGGTAGATAAATATACTGTAAACATAAAGCACTCACGTTTAAGCTGATGATCTAATGCTACAGATATCAATTATGTTTTATGCATTTTCTAAAAGCTTGCTTTACTTCCATTTTCTTGAAGAATTATTGTAATTTTGCAGTTCATGTACTGTGACTTCTACCCTTAGAGTCCTAAGGGGTTGAATTAATTATATTTATCTAATACGTTTTGTTAGATCTAATTTAAATCAATTCTCGTTATTATAAATTAAAACGGCCTTACATTTATGGTTGCAATTTATTAATTTTTTTCTCAAATAACTTTCGCGACTTTTTTTTCAAAGTTTTTTTTTCAAAATTACAACAAAAAAGCTGGTTTCAGGATTTTTTTTTCATGAAAAAAAAAACAAATTTAAGGGCTTTCCATGAAATACGTGAAGTTAGTTTTCGCTTTGCCGGACTTTAACCCTCCCCCCTTCTTCCTCGCGTTTTTTCGCGATTTTTATGCCTGTAAATTTGCCTTACCGTGTGTAACACCAAGATCCCGTTATCACACACAAAAATGAATTACACCAGTGTGTTTAGAATGATAAAAATAATTAAGTTCTACATGTCCGTCTGTCTGTCTGTCCGTCTGTCCGTCTGTCCGTCTGTCCGTCTGTCCGTCTGTCCGTCTGTCCGTCGGTCCGTCTGTCCGTCTGTATGTCTGTCCGTCCGTCTGTCCGTCTGTCCATCTGTCCGTCTGTCTATCCGTCTGTGGCGCGGATTGCGGGCGCACGGCTTGAGCTAGAGACTTGAAATTTTACGCAGATACGTTTTTCGTAAAATGCGAGGCTAAGTTCGTTAATGGGCAAAAATGGACCATACGAACAAAAACATCTTATCAAAAAAGTGCAAGAACAAAAGTTATTTAGGATATGATTCTACATAAAACTCCCATACATCAAAATCCGATTGGAATAAATTTTAAAAACTCTTTTCGAAAAGTTTGACTTCAAAGTGGAATTTTGACACAACTGTTCGCCGTTCACTTAAACTTCGAACAATGCCATATCACCATACGGGTTTTCAATAATTGCCGGATTGGCAATTATAGCTTTTGTTATGTTTTATATAGAGTTGACTACCGCCGTCACAGAACCATTAATCCGTTTCTCCCCCCTAATAGTATGACGTATTTTATGGACAAACTTTTAAAAGCTGATCATAAAATACTTTTCGGGTTATTAACCCATTATCTGCTCCAACATTTCACTTAAATTTTGAAAGGACCACCATTTAATTTAATCCACAACTAAACACCTGCTGAATCCTTTCAAAATATTTTTTTTATTAATAGATTCTTGAATGAAACCAGATTTTCTCAATAGGAATATTTCTATTGATCCAAAATAAATAACCACAAGTTCCTAATAAAGTTGTTTTCCTAATAAAAATTATTTGAATAATAATAATCGAAATTTTTCTTCAAGCAATTAGAAAATATAAAAAGCTTGACTTATAATCCCAAATTAAATCATCCGCCGACTCGATAAAATTGAATTGAATTCGTGATTGAATAAGTCTACTGACAGCATTGGATAACATAAATTATCCCATAATACAATAAAAATCTTAAGACCAGATCAATAAAACGATTTTTGGTTATTTTCGTTTGGATCCCATCATAAACATTAAAATTGGTTTTTCGTAAAAAAAAAAATGAAGACTAGTATATCTGAATTCGTTTTAAAAGCGATGATAAAGTTTAGTTCCCGAATAAATAATCTTCTGTCGGATTTACTAAAATCATAAATAATTTCCGATATCAGGTGGACTTTGATGGAGAATATGGGCTGTTGTTTATTTACACTGAAGTTGATTAGGAAAATTTTTAATCGAACTAAATTTTGTGGTGACTTTGTAGACTGAATTTAAGGCCTTTGACACCAAGCTAGTTTGGTTAATCAATTTACTCACCGTTTGCGTGTAAATTAGGGATATTAAAAATTCTGGAATTCTTGTATAACATTTATTATCGTAGTTAAAGACTAAAAAAGAACCTCCATTTTAAACGCCTCCTGCCTGTACTCGTAGCTATTAACTTGGAGCCTATTTTATGCCATTGTAAAATGATCAACCTTTATGGTGATTTCATATTTTTATCCATTCTTCTCGTCACTCGAGACGTTGATGAAGTTAACGTCTTCGATGACGAAGGAATTCTAATGGAATTCCACTAGAAGAACTGGTCAATAAAGATAATTGAAGCTATCAAGCATAAAACATAAATTGTATGCTGATGAGATTCAGCACAACTTTTTGGTAGAAAATTGTTATAAAATATAAGGAATCTAACAATGTTGTGGAAACTTTTTGTTCAATTAGTTTATTTTTAGATTTTTTTTTTAAATTTGAAACAAATAATAAAACATGCACGATGGAAACGGTAACAAATGTTGTTGTAACCTATATTGAATTCGTATTTTTCCAAGCAGCTTTCATCCAAAACATAACGTATGGTGATATGGCATTGTTCGAAGTTTAAGTGAACGGCGAATAGTTGTATAAAAATTCCACTTTGAAGTCAAACTTTTCAATAAGATTTTTTAAAATTTATTCCAATCGGATTTTGATGTATGGGAGTCTTATGTAGAATCATATCCTAAATAACTTTTGTTCTTGCACTTTTTGATAAAATGCACCGTTTTTGGGATATTCGCAAGAAACGTTTCCGTTAGTATGGGGGGTACCCCCCACCATACCCCCCCCCCCCCCCCCCACCCCCCCTAATGGTCCATTTTTTTCCATTAACGAACTTAGCCTTGCTTTTTACGAAAAACGAATCTGTGTAAAATTTCAAGTCTCTAGCTCAATCCGTGCGCCCGCAATCCGTGCGCCCGCAATCCGCGCCACAGATGGACGGACGGACAGACGGACAGACGGACGGACAGACGGACAGACGGACAGACGGACAGACGGACGGACAGACGGACAGACGGACAGACGGACAGACGGACAGACGGACAGACGGACAGACGGACAGACGGACAGACGGACGGACAGACGGACAGACGGACGGACAGACAGACGGACAAACAGACGGACAGACGGACAGACAAACGGACGGAAGGACAGACGAACGGACGGACGGACGGCAAAAATTAGTTATTTTTATCATTCTAAACACACTGGTGTAATTCATTTTTGTGTGTGATGACGGGATCTTGGCGTTACAAATGGTAAGGCAAAGTTAATATACCCTCTGGTTTTACCATACGGGTATAAAAACTACGAAACAGCGTGACGATGCAGGGAGAGTCGTCTGAGAGGACATAAATTAACGTGGCGTATTTAATGGACTGTTTTCCACTAAACGCATTCGAAAACTTACAAAATTAATCCTCTGTGGGAACTATACGTATGTTGATGTTTGGCGGTCTCTTCTGTGTTGTTAATCATTTTGATAATCAGAACTGAAGGTTGTTTCATAACTTCGCATTCAGAATTTAATAGAAATTATAACCGGAACCGGAATTTATTTTGTAAAAAGATTTTCTGATAAAAACGACACTGAGATTTGATTTTGATGTTTTTTTTTTAAATTTATGTTAAAAGTAGTCAAGACCTTAAAATTTAGATCATGGCTTCTTTCTATTCTTGTGTCAACATAAATTAATTTTGACGATCGTTAATGACAAACAAAAGTAATAATCGTTTGGTTGATTGACTGACGATCGAAATTTGACATTCGAACGTCAGGTTTTCATTTTTATTAAAACTCTCGGATAACTTCAATAAATTTTATGGACGATTGAATTTTCTTCCGGATGATGAAGTTTTTTTTTCGGCATCTCGAAAATTCTCTTCTTTGACTTTCTTCTTTGATCTGAATTAACCAGCTGACTAAAATGACTGGTCGTAGCGCACTTATTTCAGTTACATCCCTTTTCAGGTCAATAATTAGGAGTTCTTCACGTACTCTGTTTATTCTTGTTTAATAAGTCGGCCAATGAGTTCATAAAATGACCATAAATGGCATAGTTTCTAGTTGAATCTTACCAACTACCGACTCGTCTGTGTAATAAAAATGACTTGAAAATACTTGCTGCGATGCGTACAAAGTCATCTCATCGCCCGTTTGAAGGTAATATCGTTCCAAGCGAGGGGTGAGGGAAACCGGAACATGGACTGGAGCTTCTATTTGGCCAGGCCCCAACTATCAGCAAAAGGCCAACAATGACCAACATAACCAGGGCAATAGTCGTAAACGAAATGGTCATGTTCCCAATTTCGACTTATGCCAATGTTGAGGCTTGCTGAGGCCCGGGTCGACTATGCTATTTTCTTATGTTGTGCAGATATCAACAGAGCAGCGCATAAGAAGATACAGATTCATATTTAGATAAATATCTATAGATATTCTAGATGCCCCGTAGACAAAAAAAAATAGAGGGAGGAATCTTCATTCACTTTTGACTGCGGCTGCTGGCTTCATATCGCTTTCTTACATCGACCTCATCCATTTCTTGGCCAAAAAGGCTTTAGGCTTCTTAAACATAATGCAAACTTTATGCCATTTCAAAGATTTGACTTCATATAGGAAAAGTTCTTTAGTTTCATGGACAAAAAAAAAAAGTTCTCCATGTTTCAACTATGGTGAAGATTATATGATGATGAGAGCTGGGCTAAAGTTTTTGATCACAGAAATAACGGCATAGCCCGAAACTTAATAGTTTTGTGGGTTTTAGCTCTTCTATATGTGTTTTTGAAGAAAGACTGTTTGACTTGAATGAGGATAGCTTTTACTACATCACTTTCTTATGTTTATGCCATTGAAATTAAGATTCCTATTCATATGTGCTCTGGCGGACATAAAATCGGACGGACGGCATTGCCTTCCAGCCCATCAAAAAGTCGCTCTATGCGATGAAAAGGGCCTTTCAACTTTGGGATTTTAATGAAAGCAAATCAATGTTCGGTTGTACGTGTATGTTTTATACTAGATATGTTGGATATTATGTTGGTTTTATGTTGAATAATATTCATCCGACCCAAATGCTTACAATTCGTTTCTGAAATCTCATCTTGGAAGATTTTTCTTCATACTTTGCCGATGATTAGATCATTTTTGTTTTAATATGCCTTTAATTAAGCACACGTGATTTTTTTTTGCAATTCCGCTTTGTATTGTTATTAAATCGTTGTAGATATTTCTATTATGGTTTCAATGTTTTGAAACTTCATGCTGACCATTCAACTTTATTTCACATCAATGAAAGGGAAAATTGCCAAACTCTTGAAAAACTTTTATGTTTTCATGTTAAGAAGAAACAAAACTTTCGTTAACCATGAAGAAAACCGCGAATTAAATGCTTTTGCTTTATACGATTTTGTACACAAAACCAGAGAAATTAGAAGAAACTGAAAAAAACTGGAAGAAGTTTTCAGGTTGCTCTGAAATGTTTGGATATTAGTGATGGTCACTGAAATTTCTCTACTATAGGTATGTTAAAAAATCTGACACTTTCTGCTCTACATTTTCTGTGGAATTTCGATCAAATCGGTTAATTTTATTTACCAATATTTCTTCAACTTGTACTGATATGCGGATGTGAAAAGTTTGTCAAGAAGCCAACGATTTGATGGAGATTTTAATGGTTTTGTCAATAAGAATCCTATCATCTTGAATAGCAATTTAACAGGCGGTAAATATTTAAACTTGACGTGATTTATGTTTACCTTTTATGCGGTTTTCACGTTATGCTCAGTTGATTCTATGAAACCATAACTCTTTATTTTTGGGTTGGTATTAGATTTATGGATCCGTAACTAGCAAAAATTCATTTCTCACGGAAAAATTACCATGAACTGTGAAATTAAGTGGATTTTCCGGGATAAAGAAAGTCGATTTGGAAAACAGTTTTCGATTTGCATGTTTTTTTTTTCACTTCTTACATTTTTACCTTTAATTGATAAGGTTTCAATTCGTGAAAATTTTTGCTCCGGATATTTCGCCGGGAAAACATTTTTCAAACACTCTCAAATTACTTTCCTAAATTACTGTTTGTCAGCTCACCGAAATATCTTTCCCTTTGTCTGCGAATGCATTTGCCTTTTCGAATAATTTTGGATTTATTTCGAAGCATTAACAACTTCTCAGTTTTTTTTTTAATTTTTAATGAAAAATTTATTTTTGGGTTGGTATTAGAAAAGTCTTTTTTTTAATTTTCACAGGATTTAAAAGTTTTTAATTTTAACCCAACTTTCGTTCAAAACACTCTTCAAAACTTTGGATAAAAATGCAATAATTCCAACCTCTAAGATAAATGTCTCAAATTTTTTTAGTGATTTAACACCTGGAAACTTTACCATCTCTTCATAATTCACTAATAAAATTTATATCTCTTCACCGCACAAAAAGTGTGGTAAATTACCGTGATTTCCCTGGCTAACTACAATTATGGTGAAAAATGTCACGATTCTCTTTTCAGACATTGCGTGAGATCGAAAAAAAATTAAAACAGATCTTGGTTGAATCCACGCTTTCTATATTGAGCAAGACAATTTCAAAACGTTTTCCCATTCAAATGTTATATGCGAAAAGTGAATTCGAAACCATCTAAACGATTTAATTTCGTTAAATGCTCAACGTTTAGCGAGTGACTTTAAATCGTCGGAAAAGTTTTCGCACTTTTTATTCACCTTTCATCTGTGATTTATTTGAAATGTCCCTGACCTAGGTTCGATATGGCAGAACGTCTGCGCATTTATCTTCCTGCAATTACTTTTTATTTGTTCACTTATACAGCGAGTATCTGTACCTGATGCCGTGATATCCATAGATACAAGACGACGGCATCACCTGACGTTGTAACGCGATACAAGTTTGCAAGGTATAAAAAACACACAGCGTCAGAGGATATGTCGGTTGTTGTTGGCTCCTATGCATAAGAAGTTAAAAGTATCTTCACTATGTTATGCGAAAAAATCAGATAAAGGTGTTTTATGTGATTTAAATTCAAATCATTAAAACGAAGAAGGAAAACAAACCCCCCGTCTCGATTGTAAGTTGTAAAGCATGGGGTGGTAATTTGGGGCCTATGACGGCCGATAGGAGGTTTCAGAGGCAACGCGGGACGGTTTAAGTGAGTTACAACGAGTGTGAAATTAATCCTTTTCAGGGATATCCATTTAACACTCATATAGGACATTAAATAAACTTTAACTGACAACCAACTACAGGTGCAAGTAATGTTGAGTCTAAAAAGTGTTTTTTTTTGTGTCATGGGATCGAATTCGAAAGGAAAAAATTCTCACTGGGGCTGTACGGTTTATAAATAGACCCCGATAAGCGAAATGATGTTTGTGTGGCTCGACATTAAGCGTTTGATATATGGAAGGGTGGGTGGCATCGATATTTTAACTTGCCAGCCAGGATAAATAGGGAAAAATGTTAAGGGGGCAAAACTTCTCCGGTAACCCCCAAAACTCCCCACTTTTTCAGTAAAAATCGTTTCGATATGAAATACAGACCTCTATAGGCAGAAGTTTTTTTTGTCACTCAACTTGGGGATGGATGGGTAATGGAAGTGATTTGTCTTGTAGAATTGTCCGTGATTTGTTTTTTTGGGGGCGACGATTGCGATTGCGTTTTCTGAAGGATTTTTATTTTTTTCACAAACCTCCCCTGATTTTACTTTCCCCACTCGGTTTGGGAAATTTGTCATGTGCAATGCTTTCAAGGTTGATCGATTGGAACACTCCTTGTTATAAATGCCATCAATTCGAAGTGCATTTTGTCATCGTCGTGAGGTTGCGATAAATGTCGTTAGACTGTAAGTTAATTGTGGTTCCATTACTTTGAATATAAATGAGTAGGAAGAGTTAAATATGGTTGTTAGTTGCTCAATAAAAACAGTAATTTAAGCGATTTGTTTAATGATTGTTTTTATATCGAGTAATGGTTGTGTAATTTGCCTACGGTGCTTAAGATATCAATCGAAACTGTAGGTGCGATAGCGCAGAAAATTTCTAAATTGGCGATTTTAGCTTAAAACTTTTGCTTTAGTTTAAGACGAGGTCAGGACAAGATTTTTTTTTAGTTTCTTCAGATGCGAAATTATATTTTAAGATGAAAAGAATAAATCACCACCCAAAAATGTTTAAACCGCCCCTAATTTTGGAAAAAAATTAAACCACTGCACCCTCAAATTTTCTAAACACTTAAATTGCGGATTGGTGACTATTAATAAGGCGTTGGTGCAATATGATTGGAAAAGTTCAATTTTTGCGGTGATAAGAGGCTAGCCATAAAATTTGTCATACATTTATAGCGGAGGGGGCATGAGGTAGTGTGATTATGGTAAGAGATCCCATTTAAAAACTCGTGAGTAAGTTTATCAAAGGGGAAGGTTTGGGTGTTTTAAATTACCGTGACGCATTTTTTAGAAAGCCGCTAAAGAGAATTTTTCCTGCCATTCGAATCAAAAGCTGGTCAGGATACTAAAAACATGGTTTATTAACCCTCTAGCCGGAATGTCCGACAAAAGGCGGGCTTCAGGGAATTCGTTTGTTTATAACGGGTAACAATTTTAATCGCCGGAACGTGTTACACTGACTTTTGTAAGTTATCGCTTTACACGCTGGAAAAAATTTAGCCCTGTACGTTGTCTTGGTTACGGTCTGTCGCAAGTTGAAAGTCATATTTCGGTGAATTGTTTTCGGAAATATTCCGGTTAGAGGGTTAAATTATAGAGGAATTTCGATCAGTCGATTCTCAATAACTCGAATACAATGAAAATTCAAAGTGCAAAATGAGCCTTGATCTCTCGAAATCCTGGATAATTACGGTGAACATACGTGCCGTAATGGTCGGGATCGTCACGGATTTAGGAATGCTGTCCCGACGTCCCAGAAACTAAGCTTTTGTCTCGGATTTTTATACCCGTATGGGGAAACCAAAGGGTTTTTGCCTTACCGTTTGTAACGCCAAGATCCCGTCATCACACATAAAAATGAATTACACCAGTGTGTTTAGAATGATAAAAATAATTAATTTCTGCATGTCCGTCCGTCTGTCTGTCAGTCCGTCTGTCTGTCCGTCTGTCTGTCCGTCTGTCTGTCTGTCTGTCCGTCTGTATGTCCGTCTGCCTGTGGCGCGAATTGCGGGCGCACGGATTGAGCTAGAGACTTGAAATTTTGCGCAGATCCGTTTTTCGTAAAATGCGAGGCTAAGTTCGTTAATGGGCAAAAATGGACCATTAGGGGGGGTACCCCCCATACGAACGAAAACGTTTCTTGCGAATATCTCAAAAACGGTGCATCTTATCAAAAAAAAAAAAAAAACAAGAACAAAAGTTATTTAGGATATGATTCTACATAAAACTCCCATACATCAAAATCCGATTGGAATAAATTTTAAAAAATCTTATTGGAAAGTTTGACTTCAAAGTACAACTGTTCGAATTTTGATCACCATACCGAATATCACCATACGGGTGTCCAATGATTGCCAGATTGGCAATTATAGCTTTTGTTATGTTTCAATTTAGTGTTAAAATTTATTAAACACTAGAAAAAAAGATCACTAGATTTGCGAAAAATACTCCACTTGCTTCGGGAGTTGTTGATAATTACATGTTTTTTCGCCAGCGGCGTATTTTTGCAACGTTTTTCTACAATTGACGCATATCGCTTAAAAGAGCTTTTGTCTCTATTGGTGTTTTTACATTTCCGTTGCCACTATTCATTGAGTATAAAGACTGTGAAAAACTAAGTTAATTTTCGTTTGCAGCTATTGATTCATATCTAAGCACCGCATTCTGTTTAAAAATTTCGCCTGCGGCGCTTATTTCTCAATTGTTTTTCTTTGCTGGTCGTCCAAAAAAAGATTTGTTTTCTATTAAATTTTGGTTGTTTTGTTCAAGATTCTTTCAGTCACCCTCCCCCAACCCCTCCCTCTTGTTCCGCTATCACAAAAAAAAATGGTGACCATATCGATGACCCGTTTGCCCCATCAACTTCCACTGATCAAGATTCGACTGTATTTACAAATCCCCCCCTTCGCATCGAGACTACATTGAGGAGAAGTGTTTGCAAATACCTACTAATTTGACTAAAAAATTATTAAATAAATCTTCAGTAGCCAAAAAAGTCCACAATTCCATTTTTTTTAACTGCAAACGATTCAAATGTTTCCGATTTTGTATCTATATTTTGTATCTCGTTTTATAATTTTTATGTCTGGCCAAAACCATTACAAATTGTCAAATCAACCTGAAATGCAGGTGGGAAGAAGACATGAAAACGGTCGACTCTATTCACCTGCTTATCGGGAAAGATCATCGCATTACGGCTTGGTGCTAAGCGACTTGAAAATTACACCGAATCAGCTAGGAATGGCACAAAAAACAAATCTTCTAAGAAAAAAGAAGAATCATAGCAATGTCCCTATCAATGGTAAGAAATAAGAAGACAATCTCGTAGACTAACATTAGACCAAAAGCCTGACGAATGAATTTTCTTAATGGGATCTTCTTCGGCGCGCAGACAAACAGAACAGATTCTTCCCCCAAATATACCCAATTTTCACCTCAGCCTTCTATATGAGCTGTTACTTAAATATGGTAATTCTGAATTAAAATTATTAACTTTTTATTGTTTAAATGTCTTTCGCCGAATGAAAATGTCGAGAAGATGACTTAAGTTATGGCTTCGGAACTGCCTCTTATTGTTATACAAAAGACTGATCGTTAACGAAACTGTACATGGCTATAAATTGTTATTAAGATTTTTTTCTAGATTTTTTAACCAACTCTGATGAGTTTCTTCGCATTTGTTAATTTTATATGCAATAGAAGTGGAGCCCTTCGACCGCAGATGATATCGTTTAAATTTAAATTACCTCACAAGCGAATCACGAAATCTTAAGATTAAGATTAAGGAATTTTTGGGTGGGTTTTTTTCCCGTACAGTGAATAATAAATCTGTATGTGAGAGCGGCATTCATTAAAATATAAAAAAGCATTTGTTTTGATTCGAATATGAAATTATTACAACTTTTGTATATCTTAGAATTTATCAATGCAGATGAATATTTTTTTTGTTAAATTGTAAATAAATGCAAACAAAAACAACGCCATCGCTGGTTTTGTTTCCATGAAATCTGAAAATATTTACTATAATAAATCAGGATTATTTTTCAGAATTTTCCTTCCAAAAATGTATTTTTCACACAATTAGAAATTGTGTTAAGAAAATATAGGCACCTACTAATTTCGGTTATGTTGAGATAATCCGGATTTGGAATTCTTATAATGTACCCCCTGAGAAAAGATTGACGTTTCTCAACTTGTCTGAAAAAAAAACATTAATTTTACGTATTTTTCCAAATACAAATATTGCAGAGGAAAGATTTGTGTTGATCACAATTGATATTTTGCATCGTTTTCATTTCAAGCGGTCTGAATTGAGTGAAAATCCATTCTTCACATAAATGAAACCATTTTCATATTTTCTAAGATTCTAAATGCCCTTGTTCAGCGTTTCTCAACCTTTCAGTATTCGCGGCCCAATTTTCAATCAAAATTGTCATCGCGCCCCCCCTGCATACAATAAAATGTATACAATAATAACGTAATTTGAGTATTTTGGCGCTAAACCTACACTACTACCCCAATTTTAAACACAAATTACCAAGAAAACAGTAATTTATTGACATTTGGCAACACCGATCCTCAGCGTTGACAAAACAAGAATCCGGTGCCTTTTTATTGCTCTTGCGTAATTTTTGCGGTTTCGCGAGAAGTTGTTTTACCCCTGAAATCACAATGAACGCGAAACCGACGCGAAACTGGCGCAGAAACTGTTTGGTTCCCACAAATTGTTTGAAGTGAGCACAGTGAACGTATAGAACGCAGCTACAACGTAACCGCAACGCAAAAGTTTGCAAACTTCTAACTTTGCCGCAGAATTCTGCGTTGACAGTTCATAAAGTGAGGTTGGAAAAATGTCGTTCGAGGAAAAATTGATAGCCTTAGTGCAAATAACAAAGATAAAGACCAACAAAGCAAATTATCGCTTCAAAATTATCCATTTTTGTAATTTTTCCAAGTTTATACCACTTTATATTATGTCACTTCTACTACTTCACGAGCTGCCATTGTGTTTTGCCGCTAGAATTTTGCACTGCGTGACAGTTCAGAGCGTTGTAGTACCGTTGGTTTCGCGCTGGTTTCGCGGGGCCCCACAGGTTGAGAATCGTTGCCCTTGTTATACAATTTCTTCGACAATTTCCATCGTTTTGGAAAACTTTATTAATTCCGGATAAAACCAAATGACAAAAAATGTCGAATTTTACGTTTATGGTTACGGCATTGCCAGATATATCAACTATGGTTGGTATCTTAAGTTGTTAAAATCGAAACTCACACAAGTCTCTGATCCAGAATACCATTTCTATTAAAATTCTAAAGTTAAGAGTGATGAGATCTCTTAGCTGTTGTAATCCTGAATAGGGGGATTAATTTCCAGTGATCTGATAACAGTTTTTTTTTGTATTTATTACATGAAAAATCATTTGGAAAACATGTAAAAAATAATGGAAAAGACTTGGAAAAGTTATAAAAGTCAAAAATTTTAAATGAAAGCCATTACATTTCCACTCACCCACTTTAAGTCTTAATTTCTTCAAACAAATTACTAATTAATAATAATAAAATTACAAAAATAGCACACACAAATTATTAAATTTCATAAAACTCCAAAAAAAGCCTTCGAAGCGTTGAAATTATCAAATTTTTTATTCATGTGGTTAATTTAAAGTTGAGTATTAAAAAAATGGTTTGGTCGACACTTCCATTTATGATTTTATTTGTCAATTCATGTGTAAATTATGTAAGGCGTCAATTCGGTCACGTTTAATTCATACAAAAAAGCAAAGATCTAATCTAATTTAATATACGATATCATGTTTATATATGGACCTTAAAATAGGTGCGATTTTATTTAAAATGTCTTAATTCCATGTCACATTATTACGAATATTTAAATCACACATTTTGAGAATGTGTTAATAATGAAGATTTTAAAATTTCATTAACTTTGACCCAGTTTTTTCAGCTTCAGTTATTTGGATGTACTCAATATGGAAGAAGTGTTAAAAATCTTGAAATGTGGTGTTATTATATTAGGTTGTCTCATTAGCGATAATCAAATTTTGATGAATTTGTAACGAAGGACAGACAGTATTATCTTGTGTCGTTTCACCAAAAAAATCTGGATAACCCAAATACGATTAAAAAAGGCACATAAAAAATATTTTCAGACATTTTTCGTATTGAATTAGACTTTCAGGTGTTAAAATGGTCATAATTGGGAGAGTATTCGAAATGAACATAAATTTGTAATTTTATGAAGGAAATAGGAATATTTTAAGCATTTTCCAAGTGAAAATAAAATGAGCATAAATTTCAGTCTTTTAGGAGATCGAAATGGGTGTAATTCGGTAATTTTTTACAAATAAGGTGGACTCCATCTTGTCTAATATTTTTTCCTGTACGACGTTTGTCCAATTCACTGAAATTGAATTTTTTTCTCAATTTCGAAAATATTTTTATTCACAAAAAGACTTATCGGAATGAGGTGGAAACAAATTTGGTTACTTGGGTGTCGAAATAGGCATAATCTGGTAACTTGGCGCAAAACATTCTTAAGTTGTTAAAATCGAAACAAATTTGGTTACTTGGGTGTCGAAATAGGCATAATCTGGTAACTTGGCGCAAAACATTCTTAAGTTGTTAAAATCGAAACGGTTACTTGGGTGTCGAAATAGGCATAATCTGGTAACTTGGCGCAAAACGTTTTCATAAAATTAAATAAAAAGCTTCTTCGTGTGCAAATCATGTTCAAAAAATCAAAATCTTTTCTTACGTTTGGAAAGGGTGTCAAAAATTACTGGATTGCGAAAAAAATCATAATATACATAACAAGAGATAAAAAAAATTGAAAAAAAGTTCGTTAGAAACTGTCCATAACATACGTCACATTTTTAGGGATGGTTCTGATGATACAAAAAAATCGCAAAAAAACTTGTGGAAGGGGAGTGGAGGAGCGGTTCGATAGGCCGAAAATTGGCGCCACGTATTTTGTGTACAGTACCTAAGGAACCGTTCAAAAAACACGTTACGTCAACTTTAGGATTTTCAGAGCCCACCACCTCCCCCCCCCCCCTCGACAATTTTTCTCCCCCTCCCACGACCATTTTTCTCCCCCTCCCACGACCGTTTTTTCACGATTTGTGTGGAGTTTATCACTGCCTTATTTTTAAGGAAATTTATTACTGCCTCCTTAAAAATAAGGCAGTGATAAACTCCACACAAATCGTGAAAAAAATTTTAAGGAATTTTTATTTTTAAGGAAATTTATTACTGCCTTAAGGAACCGTTCAAAAAACACGTTACGCTAACTTTAGGATTTTCAGAGCCCCCGCCCCCCCCACCATCGACCATTTTTCTCCCCCTCCCTCGACCTTTTTTTCACGAATTGAGCGGAATTTATTACTGCCTTACTTTTCAGTGCCGAAAAATCCCGTCTTCTTGTACAGTGGGCAAATGTTATTGGAAGCTCCTCGTTTTCTTCTAGACATAAGGTTGACAGATATAAAACCTGGTTAGAGTCTCTCAAAAAAGGGAATAAATTGGCAATCTAAATGAGCAAAGATAACAGAAAATTCACGAAAACAATTTCCCTAAAACTTCTACAACGATGCCAAGAAAATATTTTTTTTTATCACAAAAAAATCTCTCACTTGCTTTTTTAATTCTCAACATTCTAATTTGTTACTTACAAGTGTTTGTTAGTGATATACATCTGCTAAATGTTGGGCTAATAAGATCATAATATTAAATGCAAAGATGTTGATCACGATCACACAGTATGATCGAAATACCAAAAAAAAAAGAATGAAATGAGAACATCAATTTAAAGAATTTTAAACACCTGAGGCTAATGCTTACCTGCAGAGTCACAAAAAGACAGAAAAACACTTTTTTTTAACACGATTTAAAATTAAATATAAAAACTTTTTCATGGTTCTTGCAAGTTATTCAGAAATTTTTGCTGTCTAATCGTTCTGGATTCAATTGTTTGCTAATTGCGAACACAAATGGGAAGTGCCATAATTTTTTTCTCTAAAAACTCAAATAATAATGATATCTTTTGGAGTTATTTATATTCACATTCTAAAATTGATAGTAGACTCCGACTTGAAAATCGTTCGAAATTCTCAGCTAATTTTGCTGAATTCGAGGCACAACTTGCAATTAGACGATAAAAAAAATTGATGAGACCTCAAAAAAAAAAGAAAAAAAAAATGATAAGCGTGTATATTTCATTTATTAGACGAATTATGGAGCAAGAGATATTTTTAAAACCAAAACTTCTATGATTGTTAGTGGAAAATGGTATAACAAAGATGGAAAAATTATCCAAATAGAATTATGAAAAAACAGCATAATTGGTAATAATTACACGGTAGCACCTTAAGACAAACGTGAATCTTTAAGACAATTTGCTGGAATACTGTGAAAGATGGAATTCGGTTGGTAGGATGGAAGTTGAAAACCAAGTTTTTTTATGGGAAAGCAATGATACGAGCGTATACTACAAATAGCATAGTTGGGCACAAAACTTCAGTAATAGACAGCAAACTATAGGGAAGTCTGATGGATGGATAGGTGAATAGATGGATAGGTGGATGAATGGATATCTTTTGATGGATAGACAGACATAAAACTATCGCATGATAAGAGCGTATCGTTGTTAGCTTGTTTCGTTGATACAAGAAAAATAAAGAAATTAATTCGTGGAATAAAAATTATCCACACAAAAAGGCGTTATTGCCCATAGTTAGGCATTGAGATCTTCATCAAGATTTTCTAACCAAGATAATTCTTTGTGAAAGACCAGTTAAATATAGTTCTTGTCAATTCTATGATATAATAATATTATCAAGAAAATTATATATCTGGTCCAGAGGCTAAAAGTCAAAGACCACAAATACTACAGTCTGATTTATTTCCACTTGGAAAAGTAAACCGAAACACTCGTCGTACCTGCCACTGTATCTGATGATGAGCTCATCGTGGAAATTATGAAAATTCGACCATTTTTGGTAATAATTTTAATTAATCAAACTGCTTGTTTACATAAATAGAGAGTTTTCAACACTACGCTTTCATTTATCACGTGGATTGTAATTATCTGGACTTCCGACAGATAAAACAGACGATAGTAAATTGTGATGTTCTGCCACCCACGCATTCAAACCGTTTTAGAAATGACCCTTTCAACACTCAAACGACTTTATTTAATTGCCCAGGAAGATAACAAAAAATGAATTACGATTATATTTTGAAGACCGATTGGAGAAACTACGAGTTGATAGACTAAGTAATTCCCAGTAATAAACTTAAATAACGATCATAGTTGCTGATCTTGGTTACTTGGGCTACAATCCTTTCTAGTTTAAGGGGGTGTTTGCTTAGTAACAATAAAAAAGTAGAAAATTAATTTAGAAATACCAGTTTTGGTCAACATAAAACTTTTCTCTTAAAAGTTTCGGGGAAAATATGTAAAAAAAGATATTTTTTCAAATACCACAAGAACTGTTAGCGACATGTAAAAAATGTTGCAGCAAAAAATACAGGATTTTTTTTTAAATTTAAATTTGAATATAAGCATATTTACTCTAAAGCGCATAGTTTATGAAAAAAATTCAAAAAAATATTTTTTTTTTTAAATGGATTGGAAGAGCTTGTTACAGTGAACGTTACTTTTCCAAAAGTTGACGGAAAAATACAATTCTAGTAAAACTGGTCCACAAAAAGTTTCAAGTCGCTAGCTCAACGCGTTCTCGATTTATTTAAGATTCGTAAAATGAACAGACCGGCGGACTGGCATACAGACAGATAGATGCACGGACAGTCTCATTTTTACCTGAAAAGGATTTTGTAATGATCAAAAAGTTTCTCTCTGCCCCGTTCTCGAGTTGGTCGCCGTCATGAATGCAGAAGAAAATTATTTTTTCTTCTTAGCACATTTTTTTAAAAAAAAAGCTTTTTTAGATATTTAAATTTTTTTTTAAAATCTTAGCCTTTTTAGTCATTTTGTAGTATCACTAAAAATCCAAAAAACGTCACCAAAAACCTCCAAAAAAAGACACCAAAAGACACGAAAAAACCCCCAAATCGAATTATTTCCAGAAAATTTGAGAAAAAGGATAATCACATTATCCTTACAGAACCTTCCATTATCTTTACAAGGACGAAATAGTGAAAATATTCTATTGTCAGCGGATTTACGTATCTGTGCAAAATTTTAAGACAATCGGATGAGTGTAAGTGGGTCAAAATTAGATTGCAATATTTGACCTGACACACAGCGAGTTAAACAAACAGACAAAGACATACGAAGGCAAGCTAAAAAAAAAGCTTTTAAAGATGGGACCATCCTATAAAAACACTAAAAACTCATATCGTTTACCACGTTGAGCGCCACGTGCCCACCGCTGAGCATTTTAATTTTCCAATAGAGGACCAAGTGACCACCAGTGGGCATTATTGGATGTCGATGGTGGGACAACGTGAGCACCCGTGGTCACACTACGTGTTACATTTCGAGACATCGTGACCACCAGTAGAAACTTTTTACATATATTTAACTTTGAGAAATATTAAGTTTGGTCCCAGGATGTAAACCTATTTTACTGGGAATTGGTAGTATACTTAGAATAACTCAATAAAAAAAATTGAAAAAAATGTTGGTCCCAGAAAATCACCCAAGGAATACCTCGTACCCAAGAAACAATTTGAAACCGTGGTTACAAAAAAACCTTCAATTTAGGTTACATTTTGGTTACATTTTAGATGGTTTCCGAATAAACCCGCCAAAAACGGTTATATTGAAACCAGCTCCTAAATAGGGTTGCTGAAACGTTTCTGAAAGGTTACAGAAACCAAATGTGAAACTTTTGAGTTTTGTTACCATGGTTTCAAATACCTTTCTTAACCGGAATGTAACCTCAAATTGTTACTTGGGTAAGCACGCGGTCTACTGTGCAATTCAAAGAATGATCAAGGGCGCCTGGCGCTCAACGTGTTAAACATATTTGAATTTTTGCAGTGGTTTTTAATGATAGTTTCACTTTTATGTCAAGTTCTCCAGAAAAACGTTCCTTAAAATTAAAGAAAAATCAAAAACTGGCGACGTTAAAAATGCTTTTATATGGAAAACACAAAAAACGTTCTGAAAGAAAACTTTTTTTTAAATTTTAAGTCTGACGAATCTGAAAAATAATGAAAATCTAAATCAGTTAAAATTCGTCCACATCCACAAAACACGTTAGGCTGTTTATGACCACCCTCCCCCTTCGTAATTTTTCGTATTTTCTTGAATGAGGGAAATTAGTATCGTTGGGGTCTCAGTGCCTCACAAGTTTTGACGAATTTTATGGACAACTCGCAATAGAGTTTTTCAAAACAGTTTTATTCGAATTGTAATGTATGGGAAAGTTATGTAAAAATAGTACTTTGAACCCTATTTGTCCTTATAAACTTTTTCCAAGATAACCGTAAGCAGGTCTTCATTTGTCAGGGACGAGGGTTCCATCCGATTGTAAATTTAATTTCATATTTTAGAAAAAAAAAATGTATATATTTTAGGTCCCTAACTCGATTTTTTTTTTGCGAGTAAACGTTTTTTACAGAGGATAGGAGAAATTTTAGAACAATCGTGCTAAAAAGAGGTACTTGTGCAACTTTTATACAGAATACTTGACATCACAACTTACCTGTCACCCTATAATCATTGTTAAAATTTTAGTCTTTCTGTATTAAAAACAAGGGAAATTTCCCAAATGGCCCTCATGACTTTGGCAATCAGTTTTTGTACTTTCGAGGAAACAAATTTAATAATTCTCATTATTGAGCTGGGAAGAAAAATCTGTTGAATAGTCAGAAAAATCCCGAAAATTTCTGTTTATTAATTAGATTTGATTTTTTTTTTAATATTTCGTTAAAGTTAACTCTTTTTTATTAAAAAAACAGTCCCCCCTTAAATCCGTTACTACATAATAATTAAAGGCCGGTAGTAATATTTGAAAGTGTGTTTCACTATTTTATGATGCGCTGCATATTTTAAAAGTGATAAATCAGAACATTAAATGGCTTCATAAAAGCTTCACTAAAACATCTAACAACATTAGATATTGCTCACCTAGCAGAAGATAAGGTTTCAATCCGCCATTCTCTTATAGGCAATTTTATAACTTTAAACGTCCATGAATGCTCCCTGATTTAAGACGGAAAAGGTTAATTTAAGAAAATTCTCCGCAATCGTTACAGTTAAGTTCACACTTGAACGTGTTTTAAGTCATTAAAAACGTGAAACATTTACCTGATCACGATCCATTGCAAAAACGAAAAAAAATTATAATAGATTCTTGAAGAAAGACCAAAGAAGATTCACTCACATGGATTTTGCTTAGTCGCCAGTTGATTCTAATATAACATGAGATTAATATCCGAAACATAATGTAATTGCTTCTATAAATTAAACTAAATCAGCATTTTAGAATTCACTTCTGGATCATTTATAAATTTTTATTTCATGAATTTATTTCCATATTGCAGAGAAACGAACGGTAGACCGAATCGTGGAGTTCAAGATCATCAAAATCATCAGTTGCAGATGCAGCAACAGAATCAACAGCAACAGCAACAACAACAACGGCAAAATCGGTGTCAAGAAGGTGAAAATAGGGAATACGCGGTTAATTCCAGACAAGATCCATTGCCAATGTCTTGCCAATATCCTCAGTCCCGGCAGCAATTGGACCAACAACAGCAATCCCCACAACAGCAACACCATCAAAATTTAACACTGAATCATATTCAGCATAATTTACACCAAACGGAGAATAATCCTGATCATGTTTCCGTAGCGAGTAGCATTTGCAGTGAATTACGGCCTACCAGCAGTACTCCACCGATTTTGCCACTTCAGCCACCGCCACCCCATAGACGATGCCCGCCACCACCGACAACTTTGGCCTTGAATCCAACTACCTCGTCGCCTTTAAGGAATAATTTTAAAACCTATCACCCGAGCCACCAGGTCGATTTCCAGAGACATTCACAGTCCGATGATGATAGTGGGTGTGCTTTGGAGGAGTATACGTGGGTACCACCGGGACTTAGACCCGATCAGGTGAGATTAACGCTTATATTCATAAAAAAAAATCACGAAATTTTACTTCAATCAAAATGAGCTCGTTTAAAAATCTGTAAAATTGTTTAGGAAATATCAGGATAATGATAAAAGTGGGGGTGGGTGTGGGATATTTACTGTTAGAAATATGTTTGAAAAATTCTTGATTAAAGTCAGAACACACCATCCCAATCCGATGGACAGTTCAAAAGGAAGTTTGCGGCAAAGGACGGAACGGGGACATAAATCGAGTGACTATATTTTTTTTTGGTCAAACCGTGGCAACAAGAGCTTGAAGGAGGGGGTATGGGAGGATGTCTGAAATAGAATGTCTACTAAACAACAAATTTTAAATAGAAATTGGGGTATGGGAGGATGTCTGAAATATAATGTCTACTAAACAACAAATTTTAAATAGAAAATATGGTTTTAATGAAAAAAAAAATGCATAAACATGCGCCGCAGGCGGAATCTTTTAAATATAATACGGCGCAATGGTTTAAATCAATAGCTACATATCCCAAGCGAGAATCCACTCAATTTTGTGTGCGTCTGATTTTCCATAAATAGATACAAATAAAATTTTAAATAGAGAAATGCAGAACAAATTTTTTGAGATAAATGAGCCCTACAAATGAGTTAAAAAAATGTGCCGCAGAACGAGCATTTTGAGATACATGCAAAAAACTCACACCGTCTGGCAGCCATTCTGTTGGCGAAGATATTATAGACGGTACTTCCAAATTTGTTACAGTAATTCCTCTAACTGCGCGGTTTCTAACTGCGCGGTTTCGCAACTGCGCGGTTTCGCAACTGCGCGGTTTCGCAACTGCGCGGTTAAGTTTTTAATACCAAAATTTCGAGTTGCGCGGTAAAAATTTCGCAGCTGCGCGGTTTTTTTTATAATTTTTGTTTAATAAAACATGTTTCTAACCCCAAAATTTCATACAAAGTAGGGTTCACAGTGCGCGGTTTCGGTTTGCCCGCTCTTTTTGTGGAACGTATCTACCGCGCAGTTGGAGGGATTACTGTACTTCCAAATTCGTCAGTTTTTTTTAATTAATTTGTAAATTGCTTATTTTCGATATTTCCAATATATCGAGGCGGAATTGGGCCTCCTAAATTTTAAACGTTCCATTAGAATATATCTCTATTGGTGCTTTGATTCTAGTTATATAGAAAAAAAAAATAGTTCAAGTGACCGGAAAAACTAAAAAGTTGTTTAAACGACAAAGTTTCTCTAGAAATATAGATTCGATTTTAAAATTCGATGAACTGAACAGCTGAAAAAATTAATTCTTCTGGAATTTTTCTCATGAATGAATTCGCTTTCAGTTTTCATGCTGTGATCGCCTCAAATTCATCATCGTCAAGATATGTTTTTTATACTTTTTCGTTAGACTACATTTCACTGTAAACATTCACCTGGCCAATCGATCTTTTAATTGGTAATCGAGCGTATAATTACCTTCACTTAACTTTCGTTCCAAGCCAAAATCTCCTCTTAGTTTTCGTACGAGTATTAGACATCAGACCTGATTTGATGGTCAACATAAAATTATGCTTGGAGCGCATTACGAGTTTTATCGAAAAAAAAAAGAAAATAAAACATAAACGAGGTACTTTCCAGCTACGATTACGAGTTTTAGATGGTGTTGAACTTCTAAGATGTTTACGTATCCATCTATTCAGTTTTGAATTTGATCTCTTAACGCGCTGATTACGGAAACGATATCAGTGGACCAGATTCAGATGACAAGAGATCATTTCATAAACTAAACTTCACCTGTGGTCTTGTACAGGTAATCAATACTGTTGTGGTTGGTATTTTAACATTGATCGATATTCAATATTGCCGACGGCATTTAGTGTAACCAAAGCAAACAAATTACTCGTTCGATCGATCGATTAATTAATTAAAAGTTAATAACATTAATCAGCGAATGGCAACAGACATAGTTGAAAATTTGACATAAATTCGATTTTGTTGCTAATCGATTGCTGATCTGATGTTGCCACCAAATCATTAAATTGCAATATTTCTGGTAATCTTAAATTACATGCGGCGAATGGAAGGCATTTTAATTTTCCTCTTGTGGTGTTACACAAATTAATTTTGTTCGCACGAATCTTACGACAACCAACGTCGAGGTTATATTCTTTCACCTCAGTTAGAGGAGGCAACGGAAGTCGATAATAACTCACATGTTCGACATCATAAATTGTTCTCCGTTTCAGCATGCGAAAATGCTTTTTCATAGTATAACAAGCAAAATTTCAAAAGAAAATTTTTTAGTGAAAGTTGTCTTACGAGTGGCGCCGATTTTTCTAATGCGTCATTCATTTTGGGTTATTTTTCAGGTTCGACTGTATTTCTCGCAGCTTCCGGACGACAAAGTTCCCTACGTTAACAGCGCCGGCGAGAGGTACCGAGTGAAGCAATTACTGCAGCAACTTCCGCCCCAGGATAACGAGGTGAGTTTTACTTATTCCTATACACATCCCGTGGGATTTCTGGTATTCATGGGGATTAAAACAATTCTTTCATCGTTTTGGTTTCCTTTTCCTAGCCCCATTAGACCAGAGGAAAAATTCGGCTTGAAAAAAATCCAAACTTTTCCTCCCTTTAATCTTTTTTTCCCAACTACTTTTATTGCTTAAATTTCTAGCTTCATTTTAGGTCCTTTTTCTTGTATATCCAGAGCCAGTCTAATTTTATGCAAATATTTATTTAGGTTCGCTACTGTCATTCTCTGACGGACGAAGAACGCAAGGAACTGCGATTGTTCTCGGCACAAAGGAAAAGGGAGGCGCTGGGCAGAGGAGCCGTTCGGTTACTGTCTGATGACCGAAGTTGTAAAGGGGTAAGTAATTTTTATTGAAAACGTTTCAATCTAAAATTTAAATATTTTCCTTGTTTTGGGGATCAATGGGTCCGCTTGTTCGGGCAAAAAATAATGAAGAATTGTTGAAAATGTCTTGTTCTTTGGAGAAAAAGTTTTGTATTTTTCGCATCCGAAACTTTGCTATTTTTTGTTTAATTTTTGGGGGTATCACATCTTATCTACTTTTCACTTGAAATTGACTTTTTAAATCAATTCAAAGATTTCAAAATTTTCGAAATTTGTTTTTTTTTAGTTTTAAAAGAATAGTTTTTTGATACCTGATGTTTTTGAAAATGGTTAGGAAAGTATGCCAAGGAGAGAATTTTTTAATGATGGGAACTTATCCTGAAAATTCTTTATCAAATTTGGAAAGTAGCGTCCCTATCCGATAAGCAATTCAAAATATAGCAGGTGAGGGGTTACGAGGGGAAATCATATATTTTTTTTAAATTTCCTGCAATCGCCTTTTTCGCGCAGAAAACGCGCACTATAATGAGATAACAATTAGGCGCCAGAATTTGCAATATCGGGAGATCGTGGAACCTCGAAGTTTTGGTGGGGCGAGGGGCCTGAAAAAGAATCTCCTTCAAAATGGTCGGTTCCTAAATAGTGGTTTCTAAATTTTCAGTTAGTTAAGTAGTTTTTAGAGACCTGTGTATCTTTTTCGCTGGCTGGGGCTGGGTGGTGGAGGGGGTATTGCAAAATTCGTTATTACTAGAGTCCGACCGATTGATTGGCTTCGTCTTCGGCTTTGACCAAAAACAGACCTTTGGTCGGACTTTAGTTGTTACGCCCATGTTTTTACACGTATTTTTAAAGTCGGTTTTCCTATCGGATTTTCTATAATTGTTTCATGCACGGCATTATGAAAGGCGTTTTTCCAACGACAATTTTCTTTCCCGCTTTTCTAAACAATTTTTTATGTGTAGAAAAATGTCTTCTGATTTTTAAAGACGTTTTTCCTGTAATATTTCCTTCTAATTCAATTCTTTCGAATCAATATTCTCGAACGAATGCATATTTCCTTGTTAATAAAAACTCGGGGTTTTCGCCCCAAAAATTCGGTGTTAAATCTTTCCCTATCACCATAAACGTCTCAAATGGAGACGAAAAGACAATCTCAGAGCACTTAACGCATTCATCTGCACGCACTTCTAAAAGACGCATGAATCGAAATGATGATTCTGAAATGGTGTTTGCGTTATCTTAAAAATGCGTAAAAACTAAAAGATTTTCTAGTAGTCGACGGCGTGCATCGACTTCAAAAAATGTTCTTTTTTTTCCATCCCCTAACCCTCAGAATAAGAATAAGAAATCTCGCTCCGATCCCAGACATTCTTATCTCTCAATAATGACGACAACGGCGCATTTCACCTCACTTCACATGAATAAACAATTTCAGCTCAATTGCTGCTTTAATGTTCCCACATTTCACCCAGGACTTTTCCCTAAAACTCGCTCATTGCTTTCATTTCACTATAGAACTCCATAACAGTCTAACGAAGAGATAAAGACATTTATTTGAGAACCAAATAAAAAAAGGCACAATGCCAAAAACATTTGGATGCGACTTACTTTTGTCTTTGTCGGCTGCTGAAGAAAAGACGTTATCCTGTTCCATTACTGCGTCGTTTCATGCAGCGACTATCATAATGTAGGATCTCCAATAAATGGGGGCGACTCTGTGGTTTCCTTTTTATAACCACCATCAGAATCTTTGGTGTGGAGTAACTTCTTATCCAGAAGGTATTCAGAAAGTCTCGTCGGTTCTTTCTTTACCGCCGCCAGCTAACATTTTCTTGCCCTACTTTAGATTGTCTTGAATGGTTTCGATTTTCATGAAGATAATTGCGTTAGGAAAGTGGGAAAATAAAGGAAATGAACTAAAACTGAACTTACAATTGGCCACCATTCTGTGATAATATGGGTTGTTGCGTCGCAAATTTCGGGCAACTTTAATTTTTAAATTGCCATCGAGTGACTTCATGAAATGCCGTTTTTATTGTCAAATTTAAAAAAGGATTATTTATTGTTTATTGCTTATTTATTACACATCGTAGAAGAGCGGGGAAGTTTTTTTTTAGTCAATCCGGGTCAAAATCTGCATGGCGGAGAAAGAGGGTGGAAGACTGAGAAGGGGTAGGGAAGGGGGGGGGGGGGGGGGAAGTGGTGTGGATGGCTGAGACAGAACATCAATGAAACAACAAAATTGCGTCAAAAATAAATAATTATATGGACGAAAATCAAGTAAAAACTGTTAAGAAATATTTAGTTTAAGAAAAAAAAAAAACAATGCACAATGATTTAAATCAAGAGCTGCACAGTCCCAAGCGAAAAAACCCCAATTTTTCACATTCCATAAATAATGGTAACAGAAATTGTGAAAATGTCAATTATGAAAATGGCGCCGCAGGCGATTTTTTTTTAAATATATTCGTTTTTTCTAGCAAATCGTTAAAGAAATGCGCCGCTGGGGAAAAAAAAATTGTAAGTAAGCAAGGACCTGATGCGCAGTACGAAAGCTGATTAAGCTGCGCCTGGTGAAAGCCACATCGGCTTCGGCTTCTAGCTGGCTAATTATCCGAAATTCGATTGTTCCAAAGAAGACAAAAGGGTCTTATACCTAAAAATTCACAGCGATTTTTTTTTTGAATTTTAAATTATATATCTATCTATAAAGGTCAAACAAAAAAGTCCTAGGGAGTTACAAATATCAGAAAACTAGTTTGCATACCCGTCGTTGCCGGGTTAAGTTTTTAAATTTTTTTTTTGATGGCCTATGTTGGAGCTAAACTTCAGGCCAATCGGTTCAGTAGTTTCCCCGCGAAAGAGTAACTCCCCCCACCCCTCGCGCTACTTTTCCGTATGCCTATGTTGGAACCAGAACTCATGCCAAATTTCAAGTCAATCGGTTCAGCCGTTTTTGCGTGAAAGAGAAACAGACAGACAGACAGACAGACACCAATTCATTTTTATATATATTAGTATGATATGATATGATGTGCAATTTCTTATGGACTCGACACTCATAAACATTTGACAGAATTCTAATTTCGAATTTCTTGGTGGTGTTTTGCTGAGAGTTTTGAAGTTTAAAATTGAGGGTCTGTTCATAAAACACGTCACACAAAATCTCAGGGTTTTTGAGCCCCTCCCCCAACCCCCCCCCCCCCCCCCCTAGTCACTCTAATTTTTGAACCACTTTTTCGCAATTTTTTTGGAGTTGAGATCAACAGAACCCCCAGCCCCCTCGAGTTTTTTGGACAGTCCTGTGGGCACAACATTCACTAAAGTATTGGAAAAACTTTCCAAATAAATTTTTAGCAGTGCGCACTTTTGTAATGTTAACAAACGAATAGAACCTTTGAATGAAAGAAAATCAAGAGTTTCTTATGGTATGAGTCGAAATACAACGAAACGCATTTAATAGCCTGGAAATCTACTAAAAATGAAGCCATCCGCAAAGGTGGATGGACTCAATTAATTCGCTCCGACGCTTCTCGGTCCACCGTCAGTTACGACAAAAAAAAACCCTAAGAAAAAACCCTGATAAAAAGTCGTTTTGTTCCTTCATCATCCCGACCGAAGTCCATTTGTGCCAGAGACATTTTCCTAATTTTTTAGCCATTCATTTCGTAGGATGAACACGAACCGGTCTTCTGATCCCTGGAGCTACTTTTTCGTAATACGAAAGGACATTGAGATCATTTGACAAGAGCATGCCCTCGGGACGGGACTTGGAAACCCGCGGCCGGATCCGTTTTATAATTTTATAATTTCGCTTTATGACCTTTTGGGAGCTTATCGCTAAACGAGGGACATCGTAAAATCATTTTCTCCCGGCATGACAGCATTTCCCAAAGGATTTCCTTTTTATCTAAGTCGAAATTTCCCCAAAAAATTTGTTCTCATATTTTTTTTTCATAATCTTTTTTTTTATTCGAATGTCTCGTTATTTTTGGTATATTCTTATTATTTTACGGTTTTGTGTGTATTTTTTTTTCTTTGCAGTGCGAGGACAATTTATCCTCGGGAGATATTGTCGTCTTTGCATCTCGTTTAGGATCGAACGTTTGCTGGCATCCGGGATGTTTTGTTTGTAGTACGTGTAAGGAACTGCTTGTCGATTTGATTTATTTCCATAAGGAAGGAAAACTTTACTGCGGGCGACATCATGCCGAAACACAGAAGCCAAGGTGTTCAGCGTGTGATGAGGTGAGTTTTTTTTTCGTGAAATATTTAAGAACTTTGGAAACTTGTATTTAACCTTCAGCTATTCAGATAAAAATCGTCCTTATTCTCTGGTGAAAAGTTTAGCCATCAAGAATTTTAAGAAAAACTTTGCGGTTTTTATTAGGAAAAATAAAAATAAATTCTTCAACATTCTTAAGTTTCGAACTTAATTTCTTGAAGTTTTATGAATAAAAACAAATTTTTACACAAGAAGAAAATACTGAAAAAAAATTAAACTTTCTTACCTTTGAACTTTTTTATAATTTCTTGAAGTTTCTTGGATAACAGCAATTTTTTAACAAGAAAAAAAAACACATAAAAGTGAAAAAAAATCAACTTTTATTTCCAGGTAATTTTTTCTGACGAATGTACAGAAGCGGAAGGCAGAACGTGGCACATGAAGCATTTCGCGTGTTTTGAATGTGATAGACAACTGGGTGGACAAAGGTATATCATGCGGGATGGAAAGCCTTATTGCTTGCCTTGCTTCGACGCCATGTTTGCCGAATACTGCGATTTCTGCGGGGAGGTGATTGGGGTTGATCAGGGCCAAATGAGCCACGACGGGCAACACTGGCACGCAACCGATCAATGTTTTTCCTGCTGCACGTGTCGATGCTCCCTACTTGGACGTCCCTTCCTACCACGTAGGGGCACCATTTACTGTTCTATCGCGTGCAGCAAAGGTGAACCTCCAACACCATCGGATAGTTCGGGTCCTGGGTCTCGCCGATCGCCGAGAACCACCAGCGGAACAAATACTCAAACCCCCAAGAGCCCGAAGGCGAATAAACGAATTCCACACACTGCAAATGACGCTCCAGGATCGATAAATAAAGGACTAGATCGACTTTTACTTGAACGGAACCTCGAGAAGATCGTGGATGACCGAAGGCATCAGAATAGTCGGGATCAAAGACGTGAGCCGATTGACCTAACGGACCTAGGAGTGAGTTTAGACAATTTAAGGACGAGTGAAAAAACGATCCATTCGAGAATCGACCAGAATCTTACCTCATCCTTGCCGGAATTCCCAACTATCGACAACGAGGCTATCGAGAAACAGGACGAAACAGCAACTTCTAGAACCCCGCCACCCCCGCATTCCCCTAGTGTTTCGGAAGTGACGCAAAGCACCCATGAAGTGTCCAGCGATAGTCAGGAGAAGCGAGAAGCAAAGGAGGTCCGCTTCCACAATCTACAGGACACGATGATCCGTTCGAAAAGCTACACGGACAATTCTAGTGCTCGAAGACGTCGCCGAAAACGGAACCAGAACCGTTGCAATTCAGAAAATCAAATCAACACAAGTCCTCCCGCCACAGTCACGGCTCAGGTGCAAACCAGCCCAAATCGAAACAACGACTCGGATGTGTCCAGCGTGTGCTCGACGTGTTCTTCGAGTTCCTCCAGCACAGATGAATTTGCCTATAAATTGCCAGAACGCCGCCACTACGGGGGCGTTCGTGTATCCTACGTGCCCAACGATGCCATAGCCTATGAACGCCGCAAGAAACAAGAAGCGACAAATATAACGGATAGCAAGAACTGCATTATATCATGACCGTTGCCGCCACTTCCAACCAAATCGCCATCCGTTTGCTGTCGCCAGTGCGGCAAGGGATGTTGCTTCAAGGATATTCTAAAACTATTCCGAAAAGCCCAAAAATAGAGAAAATTCTAATGTACACTAAAATGCACACCTAACGACATGAAAATATAGAAAATTGATATCTTTAACATAAATAAATATAGCAAACTGAATGCCAAAAAACAATAAAATAAATTTTATACAATAATAAAATTTAGAAACCCCCCCTCTTTCTCAGTTCCCATGCTTTTCGAGAAACAACCCTAAGAATATTTATTTCTAAAATTGAAATTCCGGATCAATAATATCACGAATAGAAGCTTAACGTTGCAATATCATTTTTAAATATCAGAATATATGTTGTTCTAAATAAATACTTAAAAAAAAAACATTTTAATAGATTTTGTTAATATAATTGTAATAACATAATTATTTGTGTTATTGTAATTTGATCCATTTCATATCATTTTTATCCCCCTTGATATCCTGTACAGTTTATTTGTATAGCCTTCGTTATTGCATAATTATATATCTATCTATAAATATTTATAGGTCATATCTAAAATTAAGAGAAATGTACAAAATAATATCAGATTATGTAAAATACCTAACAAATATATCTTCTATACAAAAGATAAAAATAAAATAAATTGAAATCCACACGGCGGATACAGTGGCTTCCATTTTGTTGAAATATACCTATTTCGAATTGCACAGTAGAGTTCAATTTTATTTTATTTATTTTTTTATTTATCGAATAAAAAAAAACTTTTAGTTGGAGATAAAATTTTAGTTGATTTGAAAACCGTAAATAATTGTGGAAATATTTATGCAAAAATTGGTTCGAAAATATTTTAAAAAAAGCGATATTTGATGTAAAATTATTATGGAAAATAAATAAATGTTTCTTTTGTAATTTAATGCCGTGTAATTTCTTTCTTTTGAGAATTTTTTATGTCTTGCAGGTGAACGTCATGGAGTCCCATGTTTTTCGAGTAAAATCCTTAGAAAAAATGAGCCGCAGGGGAAAGTTATTAAAAAGAGTTCAGCGTAAGGTAAAACTTGCCTAGAGACATGCCTCGCAGGCGAAATTGTTTTGTTATTATGGTTAGGGCGATTGTACGTACCGGGTTAGGCCAGACAGACCCGCATTAGGCCAGACTAGTTATATGAGTTTTCTTATGAACAATAATTTTTCTTTTTGCACAATCTCAAAAACTTATGCGAATTCAGCAAAACTACTTCCAGATTCTGAATTAGCGATATAAATTGACCCTAAAATGGTTGTTAACACTTTTGTGACATCGTGTACCACTGGTGGTACATGTACAGTTTTTTTAAACCCGCGCGAGTAAATAGTGCGGTATTTTTTTTGTGGAAGTAATATAAAAACACGCACCGTGTACCACCGATGGCGGGCAACCGCCAGAAAACAAATCGCTAGTGTACCACCCGTGGTACACGATGTCCAAATGTAAAAAAAGTTGAAAAAGCAAATGTCACGAACGTGTTAAACCTACGAAAACGACAAAAAGAAATCAGTTATATTGGATTTTTTCGGAAGAAAATCCTTTTTCTGGGCTTCTCTCCAAAACTAGAGCCCTTCTGGCCAAACCACTTTCAGATTCAGATTTAGTGACCCCAAATTATCCTAAAAAGATTGTAAACTTTTTGGCAACAGTTTTGTGGTTGGGCATTGCTGTTGGGCAAAACCTCGAATTGCGTCGTTTCGATTTGCGTCGTTCAGAAGTTGCATCGTCCCAAATTGTTCGTGGTTTCAAAGTTGCGTCGGTAATATTTCGGTTTGCGTCGTCTTCCTCTGGTCCCAATTAACGATACAAATCCAGGTTTTGGTCCAGTTTTTAAAATAAATGCTGTAATCAAACCAAAAACCAGATATGTTTTTATTATTTTCTTTATTAGACCAGGGCACCAATCATGTATTTCGACGCGTCTCTGTCTTTCGACTTCGACGCAGGTTTTAACTCTTGATTTCGCCATATCTGCAGCTTGAAATTTCGCGGAATCGTCACTATGAATCGAAACGTGATTCTGATTCTCACTCAAGGAAATTTGAAGATGCTGATATGGCGAAGTCCAGAGTTAAAAGCTGCGTCGAAATCGAAAGACAGAGACGCGTCGGACTACATGATTGCTGCCCAGATTTAGAGGCCATGATTTTTCTAGCTTTAATCTACTATCAAAACAATCGGTTCCGTGTTCTGTATTTCAATAAATTTAACTAATATGATCAGGAGACACGAAAACCAATGAGTAGGAACTGAGAATCGTAACCAAAAATCACTGAAGCATTGAAAATTTGGCAACCAAAACCAAATTTCTGAAATTTTAGAAAACAAAACCAGAGCCATATTTTTTTTTAAATTTTAGAAGCCAAGTACTACGGAGGTCGGTGGTATAATTCCCGACTGTGATTCAAGCCCATGGCCGAATTATACAAGGTCTGCTGGTTATTTTTCGACAGCCACCATTTTGCTAAGTCATCGGCAAGAAATTCTTTGTAATGTTGATTGTGCGTACGGAGTTGTTTAGCTAGATGTTAGCTAGATTTGAGAATTAGGGAAAATTCCCATTCAGTCTTATAAGAATTTCTTGCCGATGACGTCAGAGCCAGAAGCAACTGAGCTGTCAATCAGACCTTGTATAATTCGGCCATGATTCAAGCCAACTCAACTTGCTTTACGAAATGAGTAGTGATAGCTGCCGCTTGGTGTCATCATCGGTCTAGATTGCTATCACGGCCTCTACTGGCGATGGGTTGCAACGTAAAAACCTTACAAATGTTGTAATTCATCCATGGTTCACAATCCATGTAAAACTGTAGGTGCGAAGCAGGCAAGAAATTGTTATGAAACCTCATTTGAGGCCCAGGCTCTGTAGTGCCGAGAATGATGAAAACCGGAACCAAATTTCGGAAATTTTAGAAATCAAAACCAGAACAAAATTTCCAATATTTAGAAACCAAAACCAAAACCACATTTTACAAATTTTAGAAGCCAGAGCCAGAATCAAATTTCTGAAATTTTAGAATCCAAATTTTTAAATTTTAGAAACTAAAACCAAAAGCCAGAAATGCATTTCACAAAAATCGAACCACAATCAAAAAACTTTCGTTGTGCATCTCTGATTTCTGAACCCTTTTTCTCTGAGATCTGTTTCGCTGCACCTGTTACACGTGCCTATTTACGGCCCTGCTTATAGAAATGAAAAATCGTCAAGATATAACAACCGATTGAAATAAAATTTTCATATATACTTTCTATGCCAAAGAAATCCAGAGGAAAAGTCTCACCTCACCTCTGAGAAAATTCCCCTCGATACCCCTCGCCTGTTATCTTCGAATTGGGTGGTACGATTTTAATGAAACTTTACAGTATTACTAAGGAGCTAAGGGCTTTTGATCTTTCCACTACAAACCTGACTTTTCCCTCCCCTCGATACCCTTCTTCGAATGTCTTCGAATTACGTGAAGGTATCTTAATCAAAATTCGCAATATTGCTAGGGTGTAAGGTTTTTCGATATGCATTCTAAAAATATCACTTTTTAGATATCTATCGAGAGCGATAAATAGTTAATTACAAAACAATCAATTTCCCTGAACCTCATTATACGAATCATGTTGCAATTACAATCGGATTCAATTACTCAGAGACAGAGGCAGAAGGAGGATTTTGAGATCGCCGAGCATGGCTCGGTCTTACTGGTACTATAATCATCCGAATTAGTACCGGTTTTGAAGTAAAACAATTTCAGATACAAGGTAATTTTTGATATTTTTAATATTCATAACTAGACGTAACGCGACCTTCTTTTTCGCACAAATTATGTCAGAAAATCCATAAAACAGACGCCAATAAACTAAACACTCAAAGATACTTCCTAGTAAAACTGCCTACTCCGAACTCAATAAAAATGTGGAAATATTAACTCGCATAGTTTCACATTGCAAAAATTCTGAAAAAAACTTATATTTTTTTTTATCTTACCGCTCTTGTAGAGAAATTATTGAATTGTAATTATAGATTGAGTGATAAATTTTGACATTTTATTGGTTTGTCTCGTTAGCGGTACACCGTAGCGAAAACAGTTCTGTTACCCACTTAAGAAGTGAAACTGGAAAACGATCGTAAAACTGAAACGATTCTATTTGATTTTTTTATTCAATATTTAATAATGCGATCAATATATCCATAATTTTATATTAATATACAACGAGTTCTCCACAGGGTTGGGTAATAAAAAATTTTGATATGAATGGAGGCCTCGTAAAAATTTTCTAAATGTATATCTAAGAAGTTAAAGTGGATTTGCCATGTGAAAACTATCAGAAGATACTCAATTAGATAAGAGTTTGTTAAAAAGAGAATGAAAGATTGTGACAAAAATTGGCATATTTTGGGTCCAATTTAATGACATTTTTTGTTGATTGGTGACTACTTCCTTTATATGTAAGGTGTTCATTTTTTTATGTGAGTCTGGAACAGACAACCGGTGGGGGAGAAAGAGGTATCGAAATTAATCGAAACAACACCCGCAGAAAAATTTTCATTTTAGGCTTCTTAATCTGTTCTAAATAGTGAATTTTTCTGGTGTATTTTTTTATAATACAGCAAAAAATACGCCGGAGGACAGATTTAGAGGCAGAAATGTCTTATAAACTAATATTTCACAAAAAAAAAAAACGCGCCGCAGGTGAATTTTTTATTTAATAAGAAAAATTCACTTGAGATATACGACTTATGTTTGGGATTTAAGGCTAAATTGCTAAATACGGGACACCGCGACGACATAGTTAAATCCGGAAGTGGCGCGACCAATTCGGGATGTATATTCACCCTATTTATATGTAACTTCTATGAGATTACTATGATTTTCTTATATGGAACGAAGTTAAATTTTTTTCATAACACATGCATCGGAAATATGCCTTCCGATGCCTCCGTACCGGGCCGAAAGTTGCGTTTTCGGCACTAGGGGCGAAAGTGCGATCAGATGACCGAAAGTGTGTTTTCGCGACGTCTTTCTCGTACCACAGAATACAGAAGACAAACTTCATAAGCAGAAAACACTAGAGTAAGCAGTACAGCCACATATGCTTCTAACCGAAAATTTATGAATGAAACTGAACGAGTGTGAAGTTAGCTGCACGAGCGAAGTGTGATTTAGTTGAGCATTGCCGATTTCCATTTTTTGTTATGTTGATTTTTTATTTCAGAGGAGAGAAATTTAAAAATTAAAATCTGCTTTGACGTACATTTCTTAGTAATAAAACGAATTTATAGAATATAGTTGTTTTGTTTCTTTTAAAAATTTACTTCTGCTGAAGTCAGGGGGCTTCGCCCCCCAAACCCCCTTTTGCGTTACTCTCCAATACGAAAATCGCGTTTAAATGGCATCTCAAGCAGTGTTCAAAACGCTGCCATTTGTAGTCTTTCGTTCTGCTCCTAAGGAGGCATTGAAATCAATAGAAAATAAAAATCACTCTCTAGAGAACGAAATTCGGCATTTCAGAAAAACGCTCCCAAGAACGAGAACGAAATTATTGTTTTTACAATTATTGTCTTAGGATTTTTTCTTTGAGAACAGAACGTTAATGCTGGGAGCGAAATATCGTTCTCTCACTATTAAAATACATACTTATATGTGTGTGTGCATCATACCAAAAAGCCATCGCTCGAGGCTTTCATTCATTTTTATGCGAGTCCCACAAACCGGTTTGAACCAGGAGCGAAAACTTAAATAGAAATCATTTCGTTCTTAACTTGGGAGGGGGAACGAAAAATGTGCATAGCTCGTTCCGACTCCTAGCAACAGTACAGCGGAGCTGAAAATTTCTCTCTTTACAGAACGATTGCGTTTGAAAATCATTTTCGTTCTTGAGAACGGGAGTCGGAAAACGCAGCAAGCGTTCTTGTCGTTGGGAGCGAAACGCTTCGCTCGTGCAGCTAACTTCACACTCTTGAAATCGTTGACTTTCGCCCCCTGTTGCGTAATATACTATTGATAGGCGAATAATTGTTTGAGAATATCATGCGAACAGTTAAGGACATTAAATTATAGAAAACTAGCTTGCATTCCCGTCGCGTCGGTCGTTGACGGGTTAAAGTTTTTTGCATAAGTTTTTTAACAACAAAAAAATCGGTTTGCCTTCAGGACTTCCGGGTGAAATATTGAAATTCTAACACCAGATATTCCAAAGGTAATTCAGAGTTTTTCATAAAAAAAGCAATAGAGTAAAAAATATATTATAGGAATAGGAAACATGTGAATTTTTTTTACTGTTTTCAGTCAACTCGCAACCGAACCCTCTAACCGCCCAACTAACAAACTCTCCAGACCAAAACTCTTACGAATTTTGAAATCTTCTTATTAAACTTTCTTAACACACTGGATACTCTCATAACATAGTTCTTGTAATGACACTCTAATTTTTTCTGATAGCGTTCTTTTTATAAGAGTATGACGCTACTAGAGCTACTGAATTTTTTACGCTTATAGCAAGGCGACTTTTGAACTCTTGTAGCGAGCCTTTAAAAACTTGTGTTCTCATTGTATATTTTTTATAAAGTTTTAACACTTAAAGAGTTTAAATCTTAAATAAAAATGTTATGAGCAGTTAATTCGTATGATTCTCATAAAAACGCGCTTGTAAAAGTTTAAGTATAAAAATACTTGTTAAAATGCTCATATGAGACATAACGCGAGCTTATGTTCTTATTAGTAGAATTTTATTCTTAAAATAAATCTTCGTCAACAGGCGCCATATTTTCCCTTGATCTTTTTTAACAGTAAAACTTTGAAATTCCAAAAACAGCTTATATATGTAAATTAGAACCTAAAAACACTGCAAAAAGCTATTTTCTTTAAAAACAAAAACGCATTAAAACAATTGAAACAGTTTGATCAATTATATTAAAAATTTAATTTTTCCATATTATATTTCCGATTTATAATATATCTAACTTTTTCGATTTTTTCGAGGGGTTTCGCATTTTTTCGAAGTAAAATATGTTATATTATCAGTAAAATTGCATTTCCCATATAATTTTTGTGTATATATCCGAAAAAATAGAATTTAAAATCTATGTCATATGAAATTCTAATACAATATTATCATACGCAAACGTAGACATGACTCGGATACGAAAATAAATAAACACTTCAAAAATAACTTTTACTCTTTAAAAAAATACTTTAACTCTTCAAAAATAAAACCGGCTAGATATTTTTATATACTCTTCTCTTTTTAGCAAAGCATAAAGTACTTGTTATGAAAGTTTTATGAGAATATCAATAAACTCTCATTAGAATTCAAATAGTGTTCTTGTGAGACTTTCGTGACTCTTACAAAAAGAACTGTTGTCTTGTTATAAGATAAAAAAAGTTCTCATAAGTGCGCCATTTAAGCCTCATGAGCCACTCATAAAACAATTGTAGCATTCTACAAGGGTGAAATAGCCCTGTATGAATACTCTCAAAAGACTCTAGTAGAGTCTTATGAGACGAAAATTGTTAGTTGGGCGGGGCTCCGCCCCTGGACCCCGTATGACATATTTGTATGGGGTAGATGAAAAGAGTGGTTCGATTGGATTTTAATGTATGGAAAAGTTGTGTTTTTTTTTGCCTCTATAATATTTTCAATACTACGCACCGTTTTCGACAAAAAAAAACTGTTCAATTATTATGGGAGTGGGTAGAATGAGAAATACCTTTAAAAAATATATATGGCCTATCTTACATTCCACTATATAATTAATTTAACTTTAAAGTTTCGTTAAAATCCGTATTGCCGTTTTCACGGTATGCGAACCCAAGCAGAAAAAAAGTCAATCCCTCTTCCCCTCCCAGGAAATGTGCGACATATTTACTGGACAGCCGATCTGTTAGATTCAGACACAGTTCAGCTATAATTGAAGGTAGGTTTTGATATCATTTAATATATGGTAAAAAATAGAATATGCCGTATTTTTTGATTGGAAATATCATGAACCATGTTTGAGAAATTTTTCAGTTCTTAATTCGTGCAGGAAGCCTCGGAAAAAAAACTAGGAGGGGCGTAATTTCGGCGAGCAAAATTACGCAATATGCGAAGGATTTGAGGTTTTGGGGCCTCCAAGAATCTGTTAAAAAAAGGTTTTCAAACTTCCGGTCGCCTAAAAAGATTACAGTGGGTTGTAATTTGCAGGTGGGCCTCAAATATTCTTTTTGTTTGTTGTTAGGTTCTTAATTGGAACCTAATATTTAAAGGACGTTCGATGTTAAAACCAGGTTTAGTGTTTAGTCGCTATGGTACCTCTGATTGTGTGAAGGTACGAAGGATTATGAGGTGATAATCTAAGTCAAATTATGTCGACGGTAACGTTAGAGATATGTTGACTTGAAATATGTCAACCGCTAACGTCACGGTGGACAGAAATGCTGCTTGTAAAGAAAAGACCCAGTAGAAAATCTAAAAAGAAAAGACAGAGTGAAAAATCTGAAAAAAAAAATGTTTGGGTTAATACTCCAGTTGTCTGGGCAAGATCACAAAATCATCAAATTCTATGACAACACTTGACTATACTTCATAATACGAAAGTAAAGAAACAAACACTTTACAGTTGGATAAATATAGATCGCTACTGGTTTCGCATATTAAATTTCTAGTTTAATTAATTATTAAAATATTTATCTACTAATATTTGCAGATAATATATTAAAAAAACCACTTTTTTTGCCCAGATTTCGCCTAATTTGGGTGAAAACTTTTTATTTGGCTTCAAAATTACTAAAACAGAAGACAAACTCCTACCCAGAAATGTTGAATATTTAACACATTTTCAGGTTTGGATATCAGTTGGAAAAAAAGGCGAAAACTTTTAAAACTTCATGCACTTGTGGTCAAACTAATAACAAAGTGCGAGGTATCGCATAGTCTTGACCATCTTGAGACTATCTCGCTAATTGAGACATCAGAAAACTAACATCAGGCCGACTCTAACGTGTCATTGGAGGAATATTTTCCAAGATTTAATCGCATTTTAATGTAAATTTGACGTCTTTATTAGCTTCTTCAGTGTATTATGGGGCACAATATCTACTATGTCCCACCCGCTTTACGTCGATCGTCGGTGCCGCCCTGATTTCCTTCGTTTTATGGCATCTTAGAGTGGGTCATTTGCATATCGTCGCAATGAACACAAAAATCCAGTAAAAATTCTTTATTTATCTTACACCAGTTGACCGTATTTTAATCGTGTGTAGGTGACAGACGGGACTTTTTTGAAAATCATAACGAACTGAAAAGCAATAAAAATAAAACCAAAAAAAGATTCTACTAAGATTTTTGGGATTTTCTTTCTGCTCTTTTTTGTTTCTTCCAAAAATCGACTTTAAAGATTTGTCCGCAAATAAGAACTTTAGCTGAAGATTTCCTAATTACGTGAGTATGGCTTTATTTAAGCTGAGAAATTTGTATTGATTTGTCAGATTAAGTGATTTTGAATATCATGAGAAAAATACTCGAAATGTCGTAAATCTTTACAAATTTGGCATGAAATCGGTTTTGTTGGCTTTTTTACGAGTACCGCGAGTTTCACGTTTGATAAGTGGGTTCGATGATGCGCTAAGCTGTAAAAAAATATGTTCTAATATTGAAATATGATCGAAATTTGCATAACACGTCGTAAATAAATATTCCCAGCACTTTGTTATGAGTATTAAATGCGTTTCACATTCTAATATTTAAGGGAATTACGCTTGAAACGGAGTGGGATTTTCTTAGACGCCGAATGGATTTGGATTGGCTTGTAAATTATTTTGAAAATGAAAAAACTGTGAATTTGAGAAGAAAAAAATTTGAAATATGGTTTCATTCCATAGAAAATCACTGACAGTTTTATAGCAATTAAAATGTCCACAAAAAAACGTTAAAATACTAGTTTTAAAAAATTCAAAAATTCTGGCAACAGGAAAGCAAGTCCTTCCCAAATGATTAAACATAACAAAAGCTATAATTGCCAATCTGGCAATCATTGGAGACCCGTATGGTGATTTGATTGAACGGCGTATCAAAATTTCATTTGAATTCAAATTTTCCAATAAGATTTTTTTAAAACTTGTTCCAATCGGATTTTGATGTATGGGAGTTTTATGTAGAATTATATCCCAAATAACTTTTGTTCTTGCACTTTTTTGATAGGATGCCCAGTTTTTGAGATATTCGCGAAAAACATTTTCGTTCCTATGGGGGGTACCCCTCTAATGGTCCATTTTTGCCCATTAACGAATTTAGCCTCGCATTTTACGAAAAACGAATCTGCGCAAAATTTCAAGTCTCTAGCTCAATCCATGCGCCCGCAATCCGCGCCACAGACAGACAGACAGACAGACAGACAGACAGACAGACAGACGGACGGACGGACATGCAAAATTCAATTTTTTTATCATTCTAAACACACTGGTGTAATTCATTTTTGTGTGTGATGACGGGATCTTGGCGTTACAAACGGTAAAGCAAAGTTAATATACCCTTTGGTTTCACCATACGGGTATAAAAATGGTCAAATACCGGTTACACGACGATCACACAACCTGGGTTGCAAAATATATGGAGGTAAAAATTGGTAGCATTTACGCAACCGTTTTTACGCAGTTTTTTTTGGCAACCATAGATACAAAGTTAAGCTCACGCAACCGTTTTCGCAAAACACTTCGGTGTCCAAATTTGAAAACGGGGAGTGGGTTGGCAGATCATGTGTCCCGTCAATGTAATCATGTATTCGAAATGTACATCAGAAAACGCTGTAAGTATGATTTCCATGGTCCAACCTTCACTATTTGTAATTTGATACCACTGTTTGTAAGTGAATTATCAACAAACACGATTAAAACAATGAAAAACACCAACAATTTTCCGATCGGTCACAACATAACAGATTTGGAACTGTTGACTTGTCACCGGTCACAATCTAACGGATTTGAAACTGGTGTTTGTACTATTGGTCACAAAGTAACCGATTTGGAACTGTTAATTTGTAACCGCCCAAACAGCATCGAAAAGTACGGGAACATGAGATTTGTTCTTTGCGACTTGAAAGAGTAGAAATTTACACAATCGGGATTAAAAATTTACACCTATAATTCACATCCGCGTAAAAGAAGCGAAAGAAGTGACAAGCACGATCTTTGGGGCAACATTCGCTTCATGAAAATCCTGCGGCGATAGAGCAGCATTTGATGGTTTTCGGGCCGAAATAGTGATTGGCTGTGGAGCCTGAACGTCAGTTTAATTTTGAAGAAGCGTGTGATGGAAAAAGTGACGAAACTGCTACCACTAAAGTTTCATTAAAGCTCCCCGTCTGAGAAACACCAAAAAAAATTGATGCCTTCAGCCGCCATATTTCTCACTGACATTTGATGGAAACGATTTCGTTTCGAGAATTAAATTTCTTATTTCAGGCGAATGACTGAAGGATATTGCATAAAAAGTGGATAGCAGACATTTTTGAAACAGCATAATTTTATTGGCATCAAAATTTCATTGCAAAAGAAAAAAAAATGTTACCGATAAAATAAAATTAAAGAAATTTTTGATTAAAAACAAAATAATTTGATGGCCCATTAAAATCTGTTTAAACTTCAGATCCAATATTGTCGAAAAATTTTAATGGCAATTAAAATCACGACATGCAACCGGAAGAAAAGTCCATTATAAAATAACACTCCACAAAAGTTTCCATTAATTTGTCGCCATTAGATTTTTCTCGTTCGTCTTCTGCTTACGTTTTTATTTGTTCATCTCTGTTTACTAGCAAGCATTCGAGGGAGAAAGAAAACCCGCTCGATGATTTGTGTAATTGTGTGATATAATGCCGTCAGATGACGCTCGCGCATGTGGCAACTAATTACGTCCCTGTCGTTATAATTGCGACGTAGCAAACCGCAGAAAAGTGTTCCCCCCCAACTAACAAACTCTCCAGACCAAAACTCTTACGAATTTTGAAATCTTCTCATTAAACTTTCTTAACACACTGGATACTCTCATAACATAGTTCTTGTAGTGACACTCTAATTTTTTCTGATAGTATTCTTTTTATAAGAGTATGACGCTACTAGAGCTACTGAATCTTTTACGCTTATAACAAGGTGATTTTTGAACTCTTGTAGCGAGCCTTTAAAAACTTGTGTTCTCATTGTATATTTTTTATAAAGTTTTAACACTTAAAGAGTTTAAATCTTAAATAAAAATGTTATGAGCAGTTAATTCATATGATTCTCATAAAAACGCGCTTGTAAAAGTTTAAGTATAAAAATACTTGTTAAAATGCTCATATGAGACATAACGCGAGCTTATGTTCTTATTAGTAGAATTTTATTCTTAAAATAAATCTTCGTCAACAGGCGCCATATTTTCCCTTGATCTTTTTTAACAGTAAAACTTTGAAATTCCAAAAACAGCTTATATATGTAAATTAGGACCTAAAAACACTGCAAAAAGCTATTTTCTTTAAAAACAAAAACGCATTAAAACAATTGAAACAGTTTGATCAATTATATTAGAAATTTAATTTTTCCATATTATATTTCCGATTTATAATATATCTCCCTTTTTCAATTTTTTCGAGGGGTTTCGCATTTTTTCGAAGTAAAATATGTTATATTATCAGTAAAATTGCATTCCCCATATAATTTTTGTCTATATATCCGAAAAAATAGAATTTAAAATCTATGTCATATGAAATTCTAATACAATATTATCATACGCAAACGTAGACATGACTCGGATCCGAAAATAAATAAACACTTCAAAAATAACTTTTACTCTTTAAAAAATTACTTTAACTCTTCAAAAATAAAACCGGCTAGATATTTTTATATACTCTTCTCTTTTTAGCAAAGCATAAAGTACTTGTTATGAAAGTTTTATGAGAATATCAATAGACTCTCATTAGAATTCAAATAGTGTTCTTGTGAGACTTTCGTGACTCTTACAAAAAGAACTGATGTCTTGTTATAAGATAAAAAAAGTTCTCATAAGTGCGCCATTTAAGCCTCATGAGCCACTCATAAAACAATTGTAGCATTCTACAAGGGTGAAATAGCCCAGTATGAATACTCTCAAAAGACTCTAGTAGAGTCTTATGAGACGAAAATTGTTAGTTGGGCCACTATGTGTGTCGTTGCGCGTCTCATACGCACGACTAAGGACGTGTTTTCTACATAAATTGCTTATCGCCGTGATCTGCATGGTGACGAACTATGGGGATAAACATCATATTTGCTACTTAAAATGCTATTTGGGCGGTCACCAAGCAACCAATTTGAAACCGGTTTTTGAGCTACCGGTCACAAAGCAACCGATTTGAAACGTTTTTTTTGGGACCGGTTACAAGGTAGCCGATATGCAACGGTTATTTTGTCATCTGTTACAGTGTAACCAATTTGCAGTCGTTTTTTACTACAGGTCTCAAAGTGACCAATTTGCAACCGGTTTTCTGTTACCGGCCATAAAATAACACTCGCATTTCTTTTTGCCACCTTCCAAGGTAACATTGTAACGTCAGTTGCAAATGGTTGCTTGGATTTGTAAATTGGAATGAAAAAAGTTCAAAAATCATTTTCACAATGGTTGCATCTAAAAACCAGTTCCAAAAATAAACACATTTTCTCGGATTTTATCTGCAATGTTTCTTTATTTTTTTTAATTTAATTCAACAGCAAAATTACTTTCAACGATGCGAAAACGACGATAAACAGGTAAGTAAGGCGAAAAAATTGAATTACAAACACTACAGAATTTTCACCAGAAAAAAAAAACCTTTGCAAAATTAATCTAGGCGATGGCATGTAACCCATTCTTGACCTCTTCGCCTTGCATTCCTTGAACCTGGAAGGTGCAAAATTAAACAAAAAAAAAGGTTGAAGACTTTACTTTACTTCAGCATCCTGAACTGAGAATATCGCAAGATTCTGTCGCAATCTCAGTGCTAGGTTCCAATGTTTTTCTTTTTGTTAACAGGACTCAAGACGATGGCAACCAACAAACCTTAATCCTTGGTCGTCCTGGAAAATGCTGCTTGTTTGTTGGTATGTTTGTTTGTGTTGTTACATTTGTACGACGTCGTAAATTTCACCTTGTTGTTGCCTCGGTTAAAGCTTTTCATTTCGGTCGGTCAGGATTCAGAATTCAGGACCAAGGATTCAGGACGACAACGTTTCCTCTCGATGGGGTGTTTGCGGATGAGCTTTATGGATGTGATCATCATCATCACCGTCGTCGTCATTGTACTCAATGGCTACAGTTTAATATTTTACGAGGAAAGGATGTCCGTTTTTCGTTCTGTCGGTCTTCCTGTGCCTTTGTGTCCTGATTGGGTCTCTCTTGGGGTAAATATTTCCAGAATTGACTGTGAGTACGTGATTCGGTTTTATGTCTTTTTGGCTAAAGTGTTTATTGACGTCGTCCATTTGCCTGTAACGTAAAACATATTGACGCTGATTTATCCGCAAGGATAATGAAATGGTGCTGAAATTGTGATCCTTGACTTTTCGTAGAAATTTTCCAATGGAATTTTTAGTCACTTAAAATGAACCAGCCTTCAGAAAAAGTTTTTTTTTTTTAAACTTAATTTAAGTGGTGTGCTGTCTTTAAGTGCAGCTATGATACAATCGACTATGGGATACTTTAATACTTGTCTGGTATTTTATCTGATATTGATGTCAGTCTTTCACATGTCAGATACAGTGAAGTGCATTTTCCAGTAAGTATGTATGTGGGAGCTTCATGTCCATTGACTGCTCTTGACGTCAGTTTCCGATTTAATGTTTGGTTCAATGAACCGAAACGACTTCGATTATGGTTGATTATCTCTGATTAAATCCCTTTGTTACATTTTGATTCCAGCCTTTGATTTATTGTGTGAATTGACTGAACATTACCAATATGTAATTAACTGACAATCTGTACTCTAATAATCACCATTTAATTATGCTTACTTTTATTAAAAATTTAAGAAGAGAGTTTTGGTTTTTAAGTTTTTTTTAAAGAGATCTTGCCTACATGCAAACTTCGGGGAAATAGATTTTTTTTCTTATTCTTAAAGCACAATATTTCGACTTTTATCTCTCAAAATATTACGTTGATCGGATGAAAATTGCCAAAGTTATCCGACTTTAAAGTCATGTTTACAGCCGGATTCGCAGCATTTACGAAATAGCTTAAAACTTTAATATCGATTTTCTCAAAACAACGATTCCAAAATCGGTCAGTAATCAATACTGAACCGATTTCTTTGAAATTTTGCATAATTATTATGCATTGGTTTATTTACACAGAGAGAAATAATAGGACCTACAAAATATTGTAATACACAAGACAGTGAGATTTTTTGCAATGACTCCAAAAACATGGCAAGTTTTCAACAAAAAAAAATAGGAAATTCTTCCAAAAATCTAGGAATTGTTCCCTATTTTTAGGGAATCATTACCGAAAAGTCCAATGTCTTATACATTACAAATGGGGGCTGAGTGAAAGAAAGGGAACACCAACAAAACAACAAAATTGTTTATTTGGACGTAGTTTGAGAAAAAACATTTGCGCCGCAGTCGGAAATACGCCACAATGGAGGTCACGGTCGTGTGCTGATGTCCCCCAATTTTGTGTGCCAATTCTTTTCTCTTAGCACGGTAATTATGCTGCAAAAAGGAGCTGCTCAACCAAATTTTAACAAAAACCATGCAGCAGCGAATTTTTTATCTAAATTAGGTGGTAAAAACCTTATCCCGCAACTGGAAAACCACATTACCAAAAACCGGGCAGAACGCTGGTTACTGTACCGGAAATATCATTTGTATGTTCTTTTATTTTTCAGTATAAAATTTTTCCCTTTAAAAAACAATAGATTTTCATTTACTTCTTAGATCATAGTTTTTTTACTGTGAAAAAAGGCATTAATCTTTTTTAACCCATATTGTCCCATTGTTCTATTTTCGGGACGGTAACTTGCTTACAAGTACGAAAATTTTCTTCTGAATTCGATTGTATCATTTATTTATTTATTTATCGAGCTTTTAACTGTTTTCGTAACAGAAAACCTTTGAAAATTTGATCAGTTGTTTCAAAATTGCATATCGGTTATTGAACAGTAACATTGCCTACTTACAGGCACAAAACTGGTTCGATAACAAACTAAATATCAATCCGCCCGTAAGTAGACAAAACTATTCACAATGGCTGATCAATTATTGGATTTTTTGGAAAATTAAAACTTTAAATTGATTTTATTTTTTATAACCTCATCTGTTCTAACCAAACAAACATAATTTCCTCTCGAGAACCAAACTTAATCTCCAAATACGTAAATTACAACCACCACTTGCAATCAACATCACCCTAAGCATTCACATGAATCAAAATTATTACAGATATTTAGAACACGAGCAATATGCTGCACAACATGACCAATAAATTCTAATAATGACTTCCAAAGTCCATTTTCCATATCTATAATTACCCTCTAGCCCTCCTCAGAGTCCATTTCGGCAAGCTAAACGTCTACTACCAAACTGTGGAACGTAAATCATTTGTCAATATGAAACGCATTCGCCTTTGGTCAAAATGTTCACGCCAGTGTAAAATCTAAGCAGGACACCGAACCACCTTAACTGCTCGCATTGAATCCTTTAACCGCACACCAACATCCCAAATGGCAATGGAAGTTAGCTTAAGGACTAAAGCAGTTTAGTGGCCTTATCCCGAGTTAAGTACACCCTTTGATGGGGCATTTGGTAATATACTTATCCAGAAGCCATCATTGATTATCTTTATCCCACATTCACATATACTGGACTGTGGCGTCCCGTATTAGTCCTGGAATAAAGTTGGTCCTTTAACGTTCCTCCTGCCATTGAACTCGTATATTTTGAAGCAGTTGTTCGCATTAATGGTGACTACTTGGCCGAAATGGCATCGTTTTTGCAAATTGTCATGGGTTTTAGTCGTCGACGGTTTGTCTATCCTATTTTATCCATTGTCTTAATAGGTTTTTAGTCTAAATTCAATGGAAATCCTTTAAAACTTTTTCTCTTATCCTTGCTTTGTTCCACAGGCGAGTCCATTTCGATGGATTTCGTTGACCGTTGCAAGAGTCCAAGTGGTTAACTAATTTGTGTTAACACAGTCGTTATTTGAAGTCGTTAATTAAAATTGCTACAAAGCACCCATCCTTAATGAAAATATAGGAAAACTTGAGAATCCCGGGGAAAACTTTTAACGGAAAATTGTTGAACTTTTGGCAACTTCAGCTTATTGGGCAAACATTTTATTATTTCGTCATATCTCATCATTTCTGATTAGTTTCATTAAATATTTTGGGCAGTTTTCCGAACAAAGACCGAAATGACTTTCTTGGTTCTTGTTTGGTCTCCCATTGGACTTAAGGAAACTTTTCCTTGGCCCCGAAAATCATTTTTGATGGTAAAGTATTCCAATTAGTCGAAAGTGGACCCATGTCATCATTTACGGTTTGACACGTTCGCATGGCATGCATCCCAACCCTCGGGCCAGTGTTTAGGGAAAATTTTCAGGGGAAACATTGGAAACCAAAACTTTTCCCTGATTGATACCAGGGAGACGTGAAAATCAGAAGGGCGGAAAATATGAAAAATGCTTTTCCGACCAACTGAAGGAAACGATTTGTCATTCTGTTCCGTCATTTTTGGTTAAGGTGGCTACACACCTTAGCTTAATATTCAAGAGTATGCAGAATTTCCAAATGGAGATGGAGATCGAAGAGGGGATTAAGAAGAATTTCTGTCATAGTAATGCGGTGGGGTTTGTTTTTCAGAGGTTTGGATAACACATGCAAGTGAAAATAAGTGAAAATGCCTCCACCACCTGAGGTTACCTAAAGGAACGGTGATAAATTGTGCCTTGTTTCTATTATAATAATTGCAACTTTTCACTATGCAAGAAAGAAATGTTTCGATGAAAAACATATTTTTTCACGTATTTTTTTATTTTTAGTGTTTCGGAGCTTTATTTTTTAGCTGCAAATTAACTCAAAGAAAGAAGTTCCATTCAAGTTCAGGATTTTAAATATAAACGCCCCGATTTTTTAATCATTTTTGTTTAAAATCTTTTTCAAATTTTTCAATAGTTTTTCTTCATTTTATTTTAAAGAAAATTGTTAAAGAGATTTTGCGCTGATTTTTCCCAACATTCCTTATTCAAAAATATCGTTTTTCCAATTTTCGCACATTTCTTTTCCCAAACTGTTGTGCGACGACAAACATTTATTTTCTTTTTTTCACATCAGAGACAAAATTTCTAATATTTTAAAACGTCCAAAGTAGCACAAAAGGTTATAAAATGGTCGTCGCGACGATTAACTTACGAAATTAAAGTCACTACGACCACTTTACGACCTTTTCTGCTCCTTGGAGTTATTGGTGTCGAATTTTTAAAATTTTAATCGAGTTTTCGATTTTTTTGACATGTTTGAAACAGGAATTTTTGCCTGATTTTAAAAGACATTTTTCGCACGATATTTGCTTCGAGAAGTAATTGAAGTAGAAAGTTGAAATTTGACACAGCTTAAGGTTTTACCAAAAGTTAAACCCCGCCCGAAAATGACGAAAATTGGACCTCTCCCTCCCCCCTTCCCCATACAAATGGAAAATTTTTTGCGATTTTCTGGAAAACTGTTCCTTTTATTGAAAAAAAATTGTTTGGACAAGAAGTGTTTAGAATATGATTCTAAATAACTCTGCCTTACATCAAAATTTAATTCGAACACTTACGTATGGGAACGTAAGTGTTCGGATTAAATTTTGATGTAAGGCAAAACCCATAGGTATGGGAACGATTTTTTTTCGAAAACGGGTCATTTTTGCCAAAAAAAAAAGTTTCTGACTAAATCGGCTCTAGTTTTGGGTGCCCTCGCACCCAAAATTTTCTCAAGGAAACACTGAGACGAATTTCGGGATTTAGAGTCTTCAGATGAAGGGTGAAACAACCCCTTTTTTTTAATTTTTTGACGACGATTTTAGGGTGGATATTTTTAAATGTAGATTTTCTTTTCGGTACTGGAGTTTTTTTTCTAAATAAATTTATTTTCAAAGTTTTCTGATTGTGAAAAGTTTACCTAGAATGTTGCAAAAATCACGCTTTAAATCACTTTTCAAAAACTTTCAAAAACAGTTTGGAATTTCATTAAGAACCCCGCATAAAATTAATTTAAAATCAAAACAATGAAAAACACATAAAGATCTCCCGGAGATTAGTGAATCATACAAATATTCGGGATAACTTATGAGGTGCATTGTCCATAACTTTATTATTTTCCAGGACTCTCGACAGACAAAACACCAGCAAACAATATAAAAAACTCCACCGTATCCAGTTGTCCCGATTCTATGAATTGCGTCCCGACGTCGATTTATGAGTTTTCGTTCCCGACGCCAACGTTCTATTTTAAGCGATTTTTAGTCTCCTGTTGGCTCGTCGGGACAGCATCCTGGCGTCAGACAAAGCGTCGCCACATTCAACATTGCTAACGTATTGGCCACAAACTGCAATTGCAGTCCCGTGGGAATGTTGGGAGTTTTCCACAGATTTCTTTATTCACAATTTTTAACTTCCAATCCTTAACGAGGAAATCAATTATGCAGGATAAATAGATGCAATTTACCATGATTCGCTCCAAGGATGTCCGCCGAATGTTCTTAATCCGTTTAAATTTGTCTTGTAAATTGATACCTCAAATTCGAAGTGTGCACCCACATAAGAGGAAATGCAAAGTTTTCACTAGCGCCCGATTTCTAGAGTCACTGATGAGGAATGAGGGAAAATGCCTTTCCTGAAGGCATTAAGTATAAGACTATGGTGGCTTGGCTCCGCATGTAGCGTCGTTCCGAAATCCTTTTGTGATTAAATGAATTCAAAACGAGGAAAAAGTTTTTTAATTAAGAAACCTTGTGCGGGGAGGCAACGAGAAAAAAGTTTCCTTTACATTTTTCTTCTTTTTTTTCGTATCTCCTATCTTTTGGCAGAAAAAGATGGGAAAGAGATCTCTTCAAGTGTTGGGGACTAATTAAAACTGTTTGCCAGGTCTGCCCTTTATTTGCTGCCAATTTCTTGTCAAGAGAATTTTCTCGTCTTCGTCACTTTCTTTAAGATGCAAAGCGCCAGGAAATGTGTTTTCCTGTTAATATTATTTTTCACTTTGAGAAATTTTAGACTTTGACTATGAATGAAAAGTGAGCCGCACCCTATTTTAAATTTCCCAGGGATCCGATGGAAGTCTGAAATTGAAGTAACGTAAAATATTCCCTTGAAATGTCTGACGATTTCAAAGAAGATCGAGACTTTTGTGATATTTTAAGGATTTCCTGAAAAAATACTTTTCTTTCAGTTTATTTTTGTACCCTAAAGGTTCCCGCTTGTTTATATTTGAGCTTTTATCTGCATAAACTTTGTGGTTTTCCATCGTTTTTTTCCAGGCAAATGGAATTCTACATTTGATATGGAAACCCTTTTCGTTTGTATTTACTATAGACTCTTTTTTAAATTTTAATATAATTGAGCTGCGGGGTTACTTTTTGATGTCTGAAAGAATCACTCCTGAATGACATTTTAGAAAATTCTCTCATGAAACGTTAAGAAAATTCTTGAAACGCTGCTATAAACCTAAGGTTCAACGCCCTTTTGTAGATCTAAGATACTGCATTTGCAAAATTACTAGATTGTAATTACAAAATTGTAGTAGAAAGTTATAAAATGTAAAGGAAAAATGTCCCTCTCTATCTCAAAATTTTGACGTTAACGTCAAAACAAAGCCGAGTGACTCTAATTGGTATCCTTTATTCCTTAATTGCATCAACTATCTTTTTAATTGAAGATAATTTAGTTTCCAGAACCTCTCCAAGGTTACCCACAAGGAATGTTGATGAAATAATTTAACATCCATCTTACACATTAATCCTGGCATCTTCTCCAAGGTTCCGTAGATAAAGGATTACAGGAGATCCTTTAACCCGAAACTTACTGCAAACTTCCATTAAAGGGAATATATCCATAAGGCATTGCTGAAAAGCACTTTTACCCAATTTTCCTCGTAAACTTTATGTTGGATTTATTGATTTTTCCATATAGAACGGCTATAAAATGTCTAGTCTGATGTATAGGCATGCCAAATCCTTGTGCACACACATAAACTCATCCAATGGTAAACAAGTCCGGCAATAAGCCTGGAAATAACTGACGATATTTAAGGGAAGCCATTCACAACGACACGCACAAGAAACACACAAAAACGAGAAAATTCGGACACGCCGATAATCCTGTTATTGATGACCATAATTATTACATTGAAGGAATTTTCTCGGTTGTATGTAAGCCTGAGGTATGCAACCAGATTTGTCTTAGTGTCCACTCACTAATCCATGTCAAGATTGATATCCATAAATCCTGAATGCGATAAGGACATCATGTTCGAAAACGCCCACTCAGCAAAAATATCCTTTTCTCAATTCTGATTTTAGATAAAATTCGAACATACGAGGGATGGAAAATCAAATTCCAAAAATTTATAGAAAAACGCACAAAAGAAAAGGAAAAACTGCAACGCAATGAAAAAAACCTGCGTGTTTCTACAAATAGAGGGAAAATCCCGAATTAAATCGCTTTAAGCGATAACTCCAAGCCTCCCAAAATGCATAAATTTCCTTCTATCACCGAGCAAGGATTAAGGCAAATTATCTCTAAAAGCCTAGGCAGGTCCGGTTCGTTTTTTTCCAACGGAACACAAATCCAAATCGCTTCAGCAAAACACAGCGAGAAAAAGTGGAGATGGAGCCATAAAACGAAGACATAAAATCCCGAAATCAGTTCAATCAATTCGCTTCAATCAGTCCCTAAAAGGTTTTTTATTTGGAGAAAATCCCTAGCACGGGAGGAGGTTGAGAGAAAATCTAGAAAGCTTTCGGTTGGGGGTGTGTCTTTGAGGATGGAAATCTTGTCGGTTAAATCTGAACCTTTTCTTCAATATAAAGACACCATCCGGTTCTAATCGAAAACGTTAGCAAGTGAAATCCTTTTTAAATCCTTAAAAATATATGATTTCCCGTGGATTCCCAGTCTGTGCTTGGGTTTCTCGTGAGAAAAGTCGGCAAAGTCCTGGACTTGGAGTTTTTGGGAGGGTGGTTGGTTCATGTATGGTAAAACGAAACCATATTGGCGAAGGATACTGAAAGCAATCTAGAAACTAAATCCAGGATTCAAGATAGTATCGTCGTTCACAATCCTGTTTTTGTGTGCTTCCTTCACTCCGAACTTGTTTCTGTTTTTGGTCGTAAAGGACGGAAGAAGATAAAAAAGGATTCTTTAGAGAATTTACATAAATTTCCCGACAATTACAACCCGCACTAACTTTAAGTGTTTCCTCATACTAAAGTGGATTTCGTTTAGATTTCTATGTCTGTTGGGGTGAAAAAACCCCGAGATTTTATTGGTTGTGTTTTTAAATTGTGGTGTGAAAATAGGGTAGTGCAGCCAAATATCATAAATAGGTATGATGTTTGTGAAAAAATTTTAGGTGCATAAAGTAAATTATGTCTCGGCTTCTACACTCAGAAAAATGTCCAGGTCAACTTTTTGTCAGGTTAACTCTGACCTTACAGAGGTGTCTGTAAGCCAGCTAGCGGTCAGAGTTAACCTATCTAAGGTCAACTCGTGCAGCTACCAATGCCCTACTTCACCTGCTGGTGGCTTAATTTCAGAATTTCTCCGACCACAGGTCAACTCAGTTTTACTTGCCCACATGCAGGCGAACGCGCGCCTGCCCGAGGCCAATTACGGCGTATGTAGGTCGTCGAGTTAGCCTCCATTTTTCTGAGTGTATTTGGCGAGAAATTTAGCCTGTAAATTTCTCGCCAAATACAAGCCAAGACATAATTTGCTTTATGTCTCTAAAATCTTTTCACTAACTTCATACCTATTTATGCCCACTCTACCCTACTTACAACTAGAAATACTACTTTTAATAAGCCCAGGGTCTATTGTTTTGGCTACGAAAAAAATTCTTCTAAAAGAATGAGTCCAGACTGTTCGCTAGATGTATGATTCTATTTTGGAAGCTGTGAACCTTCTTCAGTCGAAGCTTAATATTTTTCGATTTCTTTTTAAAGCGTGCTATAACATTTTGTATGAATTTTCACTTAGATGTCTGTCCATAAAATACGTCATGCCAATTTTAGATTTTTTGAACAAACCTACCCCTTTTATGGGTACCTCCCAAACATTTTTTTTTTTTGAGAAAAATATCGTTTTTTGAAAATACTTCGAAAACAGTGCACTTTTTGGAAAAAACGAATATAACCTAATTTAAAGGATATAACATTTTATACATTTTCTGTTTTAACGGTTTTTTATGTCTCTAACTCTTCTCAAGATATTTGAAAAAAAAAAAGTTTTTTGATAATCTCTCGAAAACTATGCCCTTTTTTTGAAAAAAATGCATATAAAAACATAAGAAAAGCTATAATTGCAAGGGGCAAATCGTCTAATATTAATATATAAAATCGTTGGTGCGTATGTTCGTCTGATCATCACGGCTGAACCACTGAAGCTATCCACCTCATATTTATACCATATATTCGAGTGGTGCTCTGATCGGTTTTTGTTTGCAAAAGACCCCGGTAGGTGGCGCTGGGGTCGAGTTCGAATTTCGGAAATTCGTATTTATGGACCGATTTTGTGCAAATTCACAACATATAACACTTAAATAAAGATTAAAATGTTGATAAAATTTAAACCCGATAGGTGGCGCTGGGGTTGAGATATTAACGAAAATGTACTCCAATCGGATTTTGATGTACGGGAGTTTTATGTAGAATCATATCTCAAATAACTTTTATTCTTGAACTTTTTTGATAAGGTGCACTGTTTTTGAGATATTCGCAAAAAATGTTTTCGTTCGTATGACGGGTACCCCCCCTAATGGTCCATTTCTGCTCATTAACGAACTTAGCCTCGCATTTTACGAAAAACGGATCTGCGCAAAACGTCAAGTCTCTAGCTCAATCCGTGCGCCTGCAATCCGCGCCACAGACGGACAGACAGACGGACAGACGGACAGACAGACGGACAGACAGACGGACAGACAGACCGACGGACATGCAAAAATTAATTATTTTTACCATTCTAAACACACTGGTGTAATTCATTTTTGTGTGTGATGACGGGATCTTGGCGTTACAAACGGTAAGGCAAAGTTAGTATACCATTTGGTATACATACCATACGAGTATAAAAATATTGTCCACACTTTGGCATTACAATAAATTATTATTTACTTTATTCTGATTAATAGATGTACAATTTTTAGAGTTTTTGTTGTCAATGCGTTGTTTTTGCCTGTTACCATCCATATGTCATCCGACAGTTCACTTTAGCACTTTTTAAAAGCTTCATTTCCTTCTGGGGTATCATCAAAAAAATTTTGATCTATTAATGTCTAAGTATTGATAAAGATATTAGACGCGCGGCCGTAGGACGCGTATGATCCGAGGCCGAAGGCCGACGGCCGACGTGGACAGGGAGGCCGAAGGCCGACCTGTGGGTGGGGGATGAACCGCGGAGCGGTTCGGGGCGCAGCCCCTAGTACTCTATATGATGACAGAATAATGTTTATTTAAAAAAAATACAAAAGAGTGGTCCGATTGGATTTTGATGTTCACATAAGTTATGTAAAATAATATTCTAAACATATTTCGTCTTTATAAATTTTTCGATACGATGCACACTTTTCGAGAAAACAGGAAAAAAGTATTTCATTTATATGGGAGGCGGGGAAGCAGTGGCCCGATTGGATTTTGGTGTGTGATTGAGATATGTAAAATCCTATTCTAAATACATTTTGTCTTTATAAATTCTTCAATATGACTCACCGTTTTCGAGAAAATTGCAAAAAACTGTTTTAATTGTATGGTGGAAGGGGGGAAGGAATGATCCAATTTTGCCCGTTCAAGCACTTATGCTGCGTTTACACGAATGACAAATTTGTAATTTTTGTTGTCATAAATTGTCATCATCGTGTAAATAGTATCATTTTTGTCATTATTTCTATCAGAAAAATGACAATCTCTCATAAAAGAATGAACTTGTCCATTGTCATTATCTGTCATTCGTGTAAACCCAGCATTACGATAAACGCAGCTGTACAAAATTTCGAGTTTCTAGCTCAATCCTTTCGAAAATTATGGTGTTCACGGACGGACAGATAGATGGACGGACTTGTGGAAATCAAAATCTTTTGTCAGACCTAAAGGCGCCTCCACACGTTCAATGTTACTTGACAATTTTACTTGAATGACTCATGTTTCAAATAACATTGATCGTTTGGATGCTCTTCAATGTCACGTTTGCAGGCAATTTCCATCAATGTTACTTGACGAAAATTTTCATCAATAATACTTGTCAAGCAACATTGAACGTGTGGAGGCTCCTTAACACCCTAGCGTGCGTTACAAACGGTATACTAAATATAATATATTTCTATTTTTTGTATGAAAATTAGTACTGATATTTTGTATGAAAATTAGTACCGGCATCAATTACCGGAGAACCCCTCCCCTTAAATGGGTGACGTACTTTATGGACAGCATCTAAAGAGTTGCTCATATCTTCCTTGGCCGTGCAAATTCTTAAAATTTAACTTTTTTATGAACAAAGTTGTTAAAGTCTAGCAGTAATCAAAATACTGGTGCGAAAAAATTCGCACCACTACAATACTTTGGTAAACTTCAAATAAACTAATAAAAATTCCAATTTTTTCTTTCAATTTTTTTGCCCAGAAATCTTCAGCTTTCTACCCATAATCCTGATAGCATAAGAAGGCAACTCAACTAGTCCGGTTGAATGGAGAACAAGGAAATAATTTTTCTTCGAATTGGATTTTAATGTTTTTAAATCGAATATAAATTGAAAAATTCAAACGAATTTGCATACATCATGTCAGATTTTCGGTATTTAATTGAAAATTCATGTAGGAGTGAAAAAGCTTTTTCAAGTTTCACTTTCACACCGGATCGATCCGTTAGAGTCCCGGGCATCCCAGATAGCTTAAGTAATGGAGATACTGAATGAAACCCATATATAGACATGTGGTGGAATGGAAAAATGGCTTCGAGGACAAAACAGAACTGATCAAAATTCAAATGCCGTCTTCGAGTTTTCCGTCAGGACGTGTTTCCTCCCATCGAATCGTCGTTATTCATTTGCAATTCCTTTGACATAATTGAGTAGACGAATGGAAGACGTTCAGCAGACACGGCAGAGGCTCGGGGGGCTCTGAAACAGAAGCGAAATTCCTGGAAACATTGCCAAAAGTTGGGAAAAGCTTACTTGCAGCATAATAATCAGTTTGGGACATGATGTACTACTGACTGCTTGGTCCTTGGGTTTTGCTTATTTTTTTGTGAGGCGTTTTTTCTTTCTTTTCTGCATGCCAACTTGTTTTCCTTTTTGGGAAGCAGCTCCAAGCAGAAAAAGGTACGACCATTCTCTTCAATTTCAACGTGTTTTTCAAGATCCAACGGTGAAGACAAGGCGATTTTCTGTAGACTTAAAGTGGATGGTTTCGTTTATGGCCAAGTTTTATCACAGACTAGTTCCAGTATCCATTAGAGTGGCAGTAAGTGTATACCATTTTCCCATTCTGATGATTCTAGTTCTTGTAGTCGTCTTTTTTGGGAACTGTCAATGCCGTGTAATCAAATCACTTACTCAGACGAGAAAGTAATTTATCAAAATGTTAAAATGAATTTATCAATGACAGGGCATTCCGATGGGAAAATCATTCAGCCATTGACACGTTAATTCTTTAAAATTTATGCAATTCCTTCAATTTATCCACATTCGAACTGAGCAGAATCGAACTGTAAAACGATGATAATAGTCGACTTCCTGATCTACAGGTAATTACCCCGAAACTCTGCCCGTCGATGGTTGTTTGGAGCCCATCCATGGCGCTGCAATTGAAACCCATCATCCATTTAGGAGAGATTCGTGTCGAGCAGACAGATAGATGGACGTCTGGATGACTAATTTCCAATCAAGTCGAACGGATATATTTCGGACTGGAATGAAACTTCGAAGTGGGCAATACCTCGTCGTATGGTTTTATGCCTGGATAGATTTTGGACTTGATGACTCTTCAGTTGGTTCAACGATGCTGCTCTCGTCCAAATCAAATGGCAAATCCGACCACGATGCCCCCCAAGATAAATCACGCTGTCGACCTGTCACACGCTATCAATTCCCGATTCTTCGCATCATTCCCTGCCATCCACAGTCCAAAGTTGACCACAAAACTTTGATTTGAAAATGGCAAACCGAATATGCGGTGGTGGCAATGAGCTTTAGAAATGTGGACATGAAACGGAAATCACGTTTACAAATTTTGTGAGTGCACAGTGGAACTCTGATATTCATCATGTAAAAATCATACGGACATTTTCTCAAAAAAGGAAGAAAAAAGCACCAATTGTCACCAGAGTCCATTTTGTCACACGGACATTTTGCCAACGAAGGAAAAAAAACTATTGGTCACCCTATGGGATTGCCCCATAAACATGTGTCTCCCTTGCCTAAATTCCCCTCCCCCCCCCCCTCCACCCTCTGGAAGTAGCAACAAAAATCCTGGAATTTTATAATGTTCGCCTGCGGTGAAATTTCTTTTAATAATTACTGTATATATTTCAAAACTGATTCACAGCTAAAAAATTAATAAAAAATTCGCCTGCGGCGCAATTTTTGTTGCATACCGAAGAACGAAGTTCCTCTTCCTATCTAAATAATCACAAATAAAAATCGATACAAACCTCTTTTATCTGGTCAGTCCAGTGATGCTATGTACCTTTAGTGAAATTCCCCTTTCCAAATGACGAAATCCCCCTTTTTCCCCTTTTTCAATGACGAAATTCCCCTCGTTTTTCCCCTATAAAAACAACGAATTTTAAATAAAGAATTCATTTATTAAAACCAAAAATTATTGTCCTCTGGACTCATGTTAAAGTCTTTTAAGAGAAAAAAGCACAAATTAGGATATAATTTTATATTTTGTAAAGCTTTAACAGAATACTCGTTAATTGTATTCCCGATAACAACGTCACGGGTCTCCAACCAAACGTCACGGGTCTCCAACCAAACGTCAAATAAGATATGAAAAGAAGCCGGGATTCACAATTGGATAATAATCAAAGCAAGCCACAAATGTATAAATCAAGGTACCGCATAGTAATCGTTCCTATAAAATATGGGAAAGCGATTATAGGAGTCATTGCACCATTTTGTAGCAAAGGCTTCCAGAAATATAGGAACTCGTCCTAGTTTTCGTGGAATCATTACTATGTGAATAGGGCTGAGAAAAAAATGGACACATTCCAACAAAAGTAGCACCGGAATAGATTTCATTCCTTTCATGTTAGGTTTGAGTCCTGTACTAAAGGGAATGTCACCCTATTTTTTGTCATAGCCAGTCTAACATATACAATAATCTCTCCCATGTAACACGTTGGAGTCTTTGCCATAATTTTGGGAATGGTTACACAAAAAAAAAAGAATACGACCACTTTTTTGTTGGAATGTGTCCTAAAAAATTTGCGAGCTGTCACAACTTTTTTATAGGAATGACTCCGACATTTGGCCACTATGCCGTTTTTTCCCATAAATATGCGACTGGAGCATGCGATTTTGGTGGAACGGTTCCTATATGTTTTCTATTGAAAATCTATTGAAAATCTTTTGAAAATATATTTAAGAAATCCGAAAAACGAACAAAAAATATGTGTCAATGAACTTTCATGGAAACTACTTTCCATCAAAGTCTTTTAAAGTAGTTTAAAGCAATTACTTTTAATAACATGAGAAATGGTACTTTTTAATGTGCTTGTTTCAAAGCGGTCCAAAAGTACACTGAAGAATCGGTTAAACGTACATTCCAAAGCCCTTTTAAAGTGCTTTCGTTTAAAAAATTGGTATGTACTTTACAATTGCAATAAGATCATTACATATAAAGTGGCATATGCATAAATAAGGGCATTTCCTTCACTCTTTACCTTTGCCTAAGCTTGGAATTGGATTGTAATTGTTTTTAATTATTTGTACTTGTACTTTTCCGTAATTTTTTAAAAGTATTACGGATTTAGTTGAAAGGCGAAGATTTTCCCCTCGTTTTGAAGCGTTTTCCCCTTTTCCCCTATTAACAATTTTTATAGTCAAATTCCCCGCAAAAAGGGGAATTCCCCTCGATATAGCATCACTGGGTCAGTCCTATAACACTTCCAAGCATACACAAAAATGCATTTTTATTATTAGAAAGGGAAGGGGACGTAAAATACATGTTTTGCCTCGAGCGTTGCTTTGCCTTGGCATCGTTCTGGTTCTATGTTTAAAATACCAACAGAAAACCAATGGCATGCACCAATTCTTGAAAATTTTTCACGTCGAATAAACCTCCATTTTTTAGTGCTGCAATTTCTTAGTATTCTTTGGTGAAATAACAAAAAGTTTTATCAGCAAAGACACGAGAGGCACATTAATTGAGAGTAAGCTTTTTACTAAAAGGTATACAGGGTGCGCCATCTGTTCCTCCGGTATGAGAATGTTGAATAACTTTTGAAAGAAACAATAGATTGCAAAAAATGGTGTTTTTTTATTTAGTTCAATCCTTTACAATTTATGTGGACTACTTTTTGAAAACAACATCGATCAAATGACCACCTTTATTGGCCACCGCAAACTGTGCTCTTTTTCGGGCATTTTCCATCACTTCTTCGAGCATCTCCGTCGGTATGGCAGCTATTTCGGCACGAATATTGGTCTTGAGCTCGTCAATGGTCTTCGGGTTGCTGGCGTAAACTTTACTCTTCAAATAACCCCACAAAAAGAAGTCTGGGGGGGTTAAATCAGGGGATCTTGGTGGCCAGTCAATATCGCCTCTTTTCGATATCACACGTCTAGGGAATTTTTGTTGCAAAAACCGTATTGTTTGGTCCGCTGTGTGGCATGGCGCCCCGTCTTGCTGAAACCAGAAGTCAGTCAGACCTTTTTCACGCATTTTCGGACACACAAAATGTGCCAACATCCACCGATATCGATTACCATTAACTGTTTCACCTTCATTGAAGAAAAATTGGCCAATGATGGTTTTTGCGCACACGCCGGCCCAAACAGTCACTTTTCGATCATGCAATGGTATTTCATGAATCTCGTGAGGATTTTCTGTCGCCCAAATGCGGCAATTTTGTTTATTAACACCGCCAGAGGGAGTGAAATGTGCCTCGTCGGTCATTAAAACTTGCATCCAAAATTGAACGACTATTTTCAATGTACATCGTCACTATTTCGGCGCGTTCTTTCGGTGTGAAGCGGTTCATGGTTAAAATTGTACTGGTTTGACGTTTCCAAAACGTGTATAGGAAAGCAAATCGGTTGACAAATGGCGAAGTTATTCAATGTTTACATACCGGAGGAACAGATGGCGCACCCTGTATAAATATAGTTCAAAAATATAGTTACGTTCCGTAACAGAATTGTACTGGATATCGACATTAACCTCTTCTTGTATATTAATTCGGTCCGCATTCTTTTCACATGCGAATTATATGCGAACGTCATTTAAATCTCAAACCTGTCAGAGCAAAAATATTGAATACGATAAAGATTCGGACTCGTTATCTGCGTAATTTCGACGATAAAACTTACACTAATATTAGCATATATTTGGGAAAAAATATAAACCCCATTCCCCACTTTTTATTCATTTTTTCCAGACATTTCTCTATTCAATTCCAGTTTCACTGTTTCGATTTTATGCATTTCTATCGAAATGATTGTTGAATGAAGCGTCACGCATTGATGCGGTCTGACTCTGATATCGAAAAAATGTCGATTTCATCGGGAAATTCATTAATCAATGAACGGAAGACCGCAAATGAATGAATGAACATATCAACGGACGTAAGTATCGCTTCAACTCAAATTCACCTCGAGCCATCGGTGTGTGAAGGGCTAATTAATCGTTAAGAGGTCATTTCAACCTGTCAATCATATTACGGTAAGTTCAACATTTGCGACAGGTGCAACCCCAAAAGAGCAAGCAATCGAATGAGTGAGTTTGCATACTTTATCCACACAAAACTATATTGTTTTGAAAGTCATTCGAGTGCAGACACGCCTCTAAATATTCTAAGGGGGTGAAAAGTCAGCCTAGAGGTGGTAGATCGAAGGTGACTGCATATAAAGGTGAAAAGGGTAAGTAAACGAAGACAATGAAGGGTGGCTAAAAGTTGATTACCAACATTTTACGCCTTCATCACAGTAGTGTCGCAAAAGGGTTAATTCTGTCGTAAAGGGGTTGAGAATAAATTGTGTTGTTTTCGTTTTAGCTATGTTAGCAATAGTGCCCGGTTCTATGCTGTGAAATACATTTCAGGAAAATGAATTTTAATTAATGAAACGAATGTTATGATTTATGTCAACACAAGTTTCGCGTTTTAATTAGACAACACTCACCCGAAACGAGGGAAGGTGTTCATTACACAATCAGCCATCAGCCAGTGAGGTGTGAAAATGTTACAAAATTTTGAATTTTTGATGTGTAATGATGGGGAGGATCAGCATGAAGTTTAAATGTCGGATGACAAGCCGTTAAAATTATATTGAATTAAATATGATAATATTTTAATTGCTATGTCAACTAAACAAGTGAAATTTTGAACGTTTCAAGACATTAATAGATTTTTTTAAAAGACTTGAAGGTTTGAAAAAATCTCTAATTCTTAAGAATTTAAAAAAAAGAACAATTGCTGTAAAAAAGTCTTCATTTTGTGATTCACAAATAATTCGAAAAAGTGATGTTCGTCAAAAGTAAATTTCGTAATTTTTATACCCGTATCGTGAAACCAAAGGGTATATTAACTTTGCCTTACCGTTTGTAACGCCAAAATCCCGTCATCACACATAAAAATGAATTACACCAGTGTGTTTAGAATGATAAAAATAATTAATTTCTGCATGTCCGTCCGTCTGTCTGTCCGTCTGTCTGTCTGTCCATCTGTCTGTCTGTCCGTCTGTCCGTCTGTCTGTGGCGCGGATTGCGGGCGCACGGATTGAGCTAGAGACTTGAAATTTTGCGCAGATCCGTTTTTCGTAAAATGCGAGGCTAAGTTCGTTAATGGGCAAAAATGGGCCATTAGGGGGGTACCCCCCATACGAACGAAAACGGTTTTTGTAAATATCTCGAAAACGGTGCATCTTATCAAAAAAGTCCAAGAACAAAGTTATTTAGGATATGATTCTACATAAAACTCCCATACATCAAAATCCGATTGGAATAAATTTAAAAAAATCTTATTGGAAAATTTGACTTCAAAGTGGAATTTTGGTACAACTGTTCGAATTTTGATACGAATATCACCATACGGGTTTTCAATAATTGCCAGATTGGCAATTATAGCTTTTGTTATGTTTTATATGTAGGGTGACCATATAGTGTAAGTAAGAATTGTGGAAAATCGTTTTTTAAACACATTTCGTCTTTATAATTTTTTCGCATTAATCCACTATTTTCAAAAACAAAATGTTTTTAAAATTGTCTATAGCATAGTGAGATGCATGTTTTATATCCAACTTTCTCCCGTGTCGCGCTACCCTTCACCAGATAAGTTTTGAGCAGTTCAACCCATTGGGATGCACATTTTTGAGTTGGATAAAGCATCTCCCAAACTAGCATTAAACAATTCCCTCATCCTCTTCTCTTTAAATCCCTTACCTGCTATTTTCCGAATATTTGCAAGGATTTTGATTAGGTTTTTGGTAACGTTTTTACTATTAGATAAGTCGCACCTCAAACAAAAAAAAAATTTGTCCGAATTGAAATTTATCCCGCCCTCTTTAGCCCTTCCCTTGCTATCTCATGATAGCAGACCCTTCTATCTCATGGTTGGTTGGTTGGTTTGATAGGAGCGGGGCTCACAAGGGAACCCCACGCACGTAGGCCTCAAGTTGGGCCCATTGTACACCTCCGATGTCCCTCGCTGGAGCATATTGAGCTCAAGTACGGTTGTTTAGCCATCCCGCCAGTTCTATATATTTCCGAATCGGCTCCCAGCCCTGAGTTCCTGCTTCATGGAGTTCCTCTAGAAAGGGATGTCCGAAGCATTTGACGCGAGTACGGGTTAAGGCTGGACAGTGACACAAGAAATGCTCCACCGTTTCCTGCTCTTCTCCGCAGCCCCTGCATTGTGGATTATCCACCAGCCTCATCTTGAAGGCGTGATCCTTCAGGTGGGAGTGCCCAGTTAGAATCCAAGTCGTTAGACGAAGGGGATTCCGTTCCAGATTTAAGAGGCTCTTAGTAAGGTTTGCATTTAAGCCACCCCATAATTCCTTTGTTGTAGTGCCGATCTGGCACATGGACCAAAGTTGTTGGTTCTCCTGATCCACCCACTGCTTAAGTTGCAGTTTGAGGGTTTGAATCGGAAACCCAACAGAAATGGGTTGACTGTCCATACATGTACCCTTACGAGCAAGTTCATCTGCCTTCTCATTTCCAGGAATATTACTATGCCCAGGTTTCGGAGAGTCTCTTTAGGTCTTCCTTACATGACTGCACAAGCTTAGATTTGGCAGTGTGTGAAGAAATCGCTTTGATGGCTGCTTGACTGTCTGAACAGACGCAGATATCCTTTTCAGTCACTGCAAGGTCCAACAGAAGCAGACTCGCTTTTTTGATTGCCATTACTTCGGCTTGAAAGACCGTTGCATGGTTGTCTAATTTGAACGATCGCTCCACACCGAGCTCCTCGCAGAACAGTCCAGCGCCAGTCAGGTTATCCATCTTGGAACCGTCTGTATATACCGTTATGTCCGCTTCCGGTGGTGTGACAACTCCTGTCTCCCACTTGTCCCGGAGATCAATGCTCTTGCAAACATTGGCCTCCAGGTAGGACTCCGGCTTCTATCTCATGATAGCAGGGGAAGCGCTAAAGTATAATTTTCATCAGAGTTTTACAAATGACAAATCTCTTTAAAGCAACATCATGTATGTTAAGCCAAGATGCGAGTCTTAAGGCCGAAGACAAACGAAGTGGTCGAGGAAATTGTCCAGCGGAGCTACTAAAGTAAAAAAAAATTAACGAAGCTAAAAATATAGCATAAAAAAGGACTAAAAATTATGCTATATTTTTAGTGAAGTCAATATTATTTCGCATTTTTGTTGTTTTATTTTCTCGTCTTGCAGTTTTCATATAATTTAAAAAATATAATTCAAATCTCTTACTCTTCAATACCGAAAAACTTGCAAAACTTTTCTCAAAAAAATATCAATCTTTCTTCATATAAACTTCGTCCTTTTCATATACACGACGACAAAATTAGATTTAATGGTATATACCATGAAAACATGGAACATCTTGATTCCCAGAGTCCCGAAACAAATTATTTTAATAAATCAAATCTTGTAGTCATTTACGCTTTCTCGTTACCAACCAGCCGAAACTGGCAGGCAAGGCAGGCATCTGAAGAAAATTCAGTTGGCCGGGGTCGCCTTTTAAAGTAAAAAGAGATGTCACTCGAGTATGTATGTTTCATATAATAGAAAACATATGACAGAAGAGAATATAATTCCCACCTGTTCCTAACTAAAGTCGCATCGCCTTAGACTCGAAAAGGATATCATCCTTGCCAGAATCCAAAAAACCCTTATTTTGGATAGAAAGATTTTAACCTCGAGGTGGTCGTGGAATGAGGGTGAACTTGGGATGAAAATTACGGACACGTTCGTGGCATAACTCATTTTCATGAATAGCGTCGTACAGACACATGAATAAAATATAATTGTGTTATTACCTCATAAATTAGAAAATATGAGTTACATCAGGATTTACTCCTTTAAAAGCGATTTAAGCCGGGTGGGAGGAGATTTCGGGATTTCTATCCCCAAAAGAGTTACAAAATACTATACGAATCGAATTCTGGGGCTAAGAATTTTTGCTTTAAATTGTTTACTCCCCAAATATAAAAAGGATTCATTCGCAATAAGGTTAACTATGGCTAAAGAACGTAAAATCGAATATCCTTTTCCTATAGCAGTCTTCCTCTAAATTCGTTTCGGGAACTTTTTTTTACTCCCAAAACAACCGCCATTTCAATGTTGTTACATAATGGCTCACATGTCCCGCAATTTCCTACAGGACCTGCTCCTCTGTAACATCTGTGTGAATGTTTGTGTGACTACTGCTACCCCCACACCAAACTTATATGATATGCCATCAAATCGACTGACCGCACGAAGTTTGTCTGGGACATCCGGATTTGTTCCCGGCAATGATTTTATGTGAGCGTTTTATGCGATAAATATGGTCCTTTATTGCACCATTAAATGGGTTTAATATTTTTATTGAGGTCTCCTGTCTATATATGCATATAACTTGCCTCCAAGCGAGTCTCTCAGGAAAGGACAATTTTGTTTTTATTTCTAGTCCCGCTGCGCGTGATTCCCGATTTCCTTTTCCTTTGTCTCATATTTGTTACACATAAAAAGTAGAAAAAAAATAATGCATGAAACTGAAAATCCTGGCAATCACATCCACAATATAAGCATGAATTATTGAAAGTGATATTACGGCAACGGGACCTTAATCAATTCGAAACGTTTCGGTCAAATCGATTTCATTTTTCGGGGGGTTGGTCTGGTCTGGAATTTTAAATTCGTATCACGTCCATTTCATTTCATATTAGGGGATGAATAGGAATTTTTGGGTTGTTTTTTAGTTGCTTCAGAGTTTTTTCTATGCGTTTTTCTATGTTGGTTTAGTTGTGAAATCTTGGCGTATACAGATCTGGGACTATTGTACATTTATCTTCGATTGTGACAGAAACCCGAAAGGGTGCATTGTTATTTCTTTTTTTGGCGATTTTTTCACATGGACGGGGTTGGTTTCTTTAAACTATACGGAAAATAAATGCTTCATGGGGGGTGGAAAGGTAAATTCAAGATAAATGCGGCGAAAAATTAAATTTTAAACAGGACTATTTATTTCTGATTTAACGTTCAAAATGGTTCTTTGTAATGGAAAAAAGAATTTTTGTGTTAGAAAAACAGGGTTTATTTTAGCTTTAAAACCGTTTTTCCACAAAAACATCTCAAAACATTTCAGGGAAAAAGACCGTTTTCGGGAATAATTCTGAGAAAACAATATTTCCGAGGCCTTGGGAGACTATCCACCCAATGGCGAAAGGTGCGTTAAGATTACTCCAATGGTTCAGGAGATAGTGGGAGACGGGGTTACTGGCAAGAGGAAGTAGATTTTAGTGAGCAAAAACTTTTCTTGGGGGACATTTTACCCAATGGTGCAATCCGCGTTAAAATTGCTCTTATTGTTCAGAAGATAGCAGGAGAGGGGTTTATAGACAAAGGGAGGGGTGGAATTTAGTATGGAAAAACTTTCCTTGGAGGAGAATTTACCCAAGTCAAATTGTTTTTCTTTGGTTTTGCCAAATCAAGTTTTTTTTAAATGTAAAATTCATTCCTCTGTTGTGCCGGTCCAGCCATCCTCCCAAACCCCCGCACCTGCACCCTTCCCCATCCCCCGGCTCCGAGATTGATCCAAAGTAAATACGGTTACCCTACCTTAAACCTACCTTGAAAATTAGAAAAAAAAACCCTTGCGGTAAGACCAGATCTCAGAAAAATATTTAACTTCCCGAAAAATCAGTAACTTTCTATTAAAAAAAATCTCTGAAAATTTCAAAACAAAAAATGTTGTTGCAGAAACACCTATTGAAAAGAAAGAATTTCTCCTGTCTGTAATACATCGTTAAAAATTCATAGAAATTTGAAAATCTTCACACCTTGGAAAGAATTCTTTTCATCTTCATGCGTCGCTTGATTTATCGACTATCATCACACATGTTGTGTTGTAATTTTCAGTTTCTTGACATGATTTGGCGTCTGCTTTTGTTAACGACCCACCCAGAAATTTCAACAAAAATTGAATCCATTAATAATTCAATAAATTTCTTTTCAATTCCAATTCAAAGCTGATGAAAAAACGACAACAACCAGCTCCACAGCAAATAACGACCAACCCGTTCCCAATTCTTTTGTGCGTAAATGTGACTCTAAGACTTCAACCGAAATATTACCTTCGTCGATTTTTTGAGCATTAGAAACAGACCATATTTCTAATGTTGAGATCATGTCTACAAGATCTGTTAATTTTGTGTTTAATTTTAAATAAAGAAACCACGGAAAGTCGCATTCACTTTGAGGTCTTTAATAAATTGAAAATCGCATAGCATTTGAATTGACCACTCTATATGTGGCCTCAAAGCCTCATGAATGACCTCGCACTGAGATTTAGCATTTGACTGAATCTAAATCTATGCTGGCTGCACATAATCCATATTTGGATTACTGGCCAATAAACTACCGTTTCATAAAAGATTAAAACTTCAATGCTGAACCGAAACTGGGACCCCATAAATGGAACTCAAACTGCCTTTTATGTGGTGGACAATTGGAATAAATTTTCAATTATTGCCATCCATATAATTCGATTTTCCTATTTTATTTTATTTATTTTTTTCGGTCCAGCTTATGGTTAATTTCAAAAAGCATAACGAAATAATCATAAAAACATAAACAGAAAACCGGAATTTCAAATGGAAAATCTATATATCGATCTATTAGAAAACAAATTCCTGTACTTAACTTTTTTTAATAAAAGATTTATTTGATTTTTGTTTAGCTATCGGCAATTATGTGATAAGTCGTTACAACTTTGGCATTAGGAGTGAAGTATAGTATGTTTGTTTCTCTTGAAACTGTTTCCCGCTTTGGCGTTATTTTATTTTCATGAGTATTCCCAAAAAAGAAGAGCATATAAGTTCGGTTTTAACTTTTAAAATAGGATGTTCTAATCGTGATCGTAATCGTAATCGTAATCGTAATCGTAATCGTAATCGTAATCGTAATCGTAATCGTAATCGTAATCGTAATCGTAATCGTAATCGTAATCGTAATCGTAATCGTAATCGTAATCGTAATCGTAATCGTAATCGTAATCGTAATCGTAATCGTAATCGTAATCGTAATCGTAATCGTAATCGTAATCGTAATCGTAATCGTAATCGTAATCGTAATCGTAATCGTAATCGTAATCGTAATGGTAATCGTAATCGTAATCGTAATCGTAATCGTAATCGTAATCGTAATCGTAATCGTAATCGTAATCGTAATCGTAATCGTAATCGTAATCGTAATCGTAATCGTAATCGTAATCGTAATCGTAATCGTAATCGTAATCGTAATCGTAATCCTAATCCTAATCGTAATCGTAATCGTAATCGTAATCGTAATCGTAATCGTAATCGTAATCGTAATCGTAATCGTAATCGTAATCGTAATCGTAATCGTAATTGTAATCGCAATCGTAATCGCAATCGTTAATCTGAATTGGGCTTTACAAAAGTTGCATCCCAACAATAACTCATCATATCATCATACTAATATATAAAAATGAGTTGGTATCTGTCTGTCTGGCTGTCTGTCTGTCTGTTCCTCTGTCACGCAAAAACGGCTGAACCGATTGACTTGAAATTTGGCATGAGTGTCTGTGATAGTTCTGGTTCCAACATAGGCATACGGAAAAGTAGCGCGAGGGGTGGGGGAGTAAGGCGAGGGGGTAAAGTGATCTCGAAACTTAGCTCTTTCGCGGGGAAACTACCGAGCCGATTCGCCTGAAGTTTAGCTCCAGCATAGACCATCAAAAAAAAAAATTTGAAAAAACTTAACCCGGCACCGACGGGTATGCAAGCTAGTAATTTATATAAAACTGGCAGTTCGATAGTGGAGAAAAATCTGTTATGAGACCACAATTGGGGGAGGGGGTATCCACTACATTGAGAGAGTTGAAATTCGCACCTTAAAAGAATTTAATCCGATCCGCCGATGGCACGCTATGATTTCAATTTAACGTTAACCCTGGACACGTGTACTATAAAACTTCCATTTATCGTGTACTTGGGCACTCAGTGCCCAGATGCAATTCCAATAGAAAATGTATGGCTGGTTTGTTTAAAAACCATAAAAATTGGTTTATTCGTTAAACAAGTAGAAACAAAATGGGAAAATATAATTTGCAAAAATCGACTGAGAATATAGACCACCTTGTCAGCTCGCGAATCTGCTACTCGATTTCTCCAACAAACCATGTACTCCACGAAAGACAATGCAATACATGACAACAATACAATATAAATATTATAATATAAATAATATAACAATACAATATAATATCTGCATACAAGAAAAATCATAAAAGGGGAAAAACCCAAAGCTGTAATCAAAATAAAAACAAAATTCATACAAAATGTACTGACTTGGGCACTGAGTGCCCAAGTACACGATATTACGCTTTTTTTTGACAGCTTCCACAACCCCCCCGAAGATATGCAATTTGGATTTTTTTTTTGTTTTTGTACTCTAAATTTCAGTATCTTTCAGAAATATATTGCATTTCATCATATTCTTTATTAAAAATATGGTTAATTTCGGTTCGAAAATCGTTCTGGGCACTCAGTGCCCAGTACACGGGTCCAGGGTTAAAAAATCAAACAAACATAAAATTTTCAAACCCCAGAAGCACAGGTTATAAAAAATTTTACACTCTCGCAGACCCACAATTCTGTGTTTCTACTACAAATATTAAGCTCTCGATCTCTGACAGAATTCAGAAAAGAAATTCGAAATTGAATAAAAAATATTTCTAGCTATTTGCTTACAGAAAATTCCTATTCATATCTATTCGGATTATTCTCCCTTTAAACAAATAGATAATGTGAATTTTCATATTAAAATTTCAATAAAAATTTAATATTTTGCCTACGGAAAACTCTATAATCCCTCCTCACCCCTCCCTCTTCACAACTAAATAACATAACTGAAAAGCGCTCCCCCTGCTGTAACTTGCCAAGAAACCATCTTTTCAAATACAACCACAAAAAGGAGGAACCCACAAAAAAAAACACAAAACGAAATTCGCTACCAACTTGAAGATTGATGGACTATCAACTCAGCAGGATTCAGGACATTTTCTTGAAATTTTCCCTTGAAATGGAAAGCAGGGAAAAAGGACGAATGGGAGGCTATAAGCAAATATACATACAATCACTAAAGAAGAAAGAAAAATACTTTTACATATCCTCCAGCTCATATCCTTTGAAAGGAAACCATTTGGAGTGCACAAAATCACAGAAACGTGAAAAATCAATGAATAATTCAAAAGTGAAACTCCCCTCTCTAGCCACAATTACCCCAGCCACATTTCCCCCCATAAAACCACCCAAAATTCTATTCAATGCCAGAAAGAAATCCCTTCCAACCATTTAAAGAGGTTGAAAAAAAAGTCGGGTTCGGGAAAATCCTTTGAAAAACTTCAATTTCAAATTTGATACATGGGAAAGGACTGCCTGACTTCTTTTCGTTTGGGTTCCTGACTGACTTGGCTGGAGTAAGTTAAATTTGAGAAATGTGAAAATCACTCCACTTTGTCGCAAAATGAGGACTTTTTAAGGTGCAATGACAGGCGAAAAGTACTAAACAATTTTCCACCAAATAAATTGCTCTACATCGTGCGAACAACGATACGTTTTTCAAAATGAGCAAAATGTGAGAAGAGGTGGAAAACCTAATCTAATATTTTTATGCTCACCTTTAGAAAAAAAAACGAACTGGGAAAATCTGATGGCAACGCAGCCCTCCCCGCTAAAGGGTTGGGTCTGGCGGATACTACTTTTAGCACGCAATAAAATTAATTACACCATGAAAACATTCTTTTAAAACATTCATAACTAGCGCTTATTGGCCTTTATTACACTCTCGGTGACTTGTCATAAAACGTGAAATGAAAAAAACCGGAAAATGGTTCATTTTTGACTGGTCAGTTTATATAAAAATTGTCCTTAAAATGGGGGTGGGCAATATTTCACAGGCGGGTACAGTGTAACAACCTGAAAACAATATTCCAGTTTTACATGAAAGTTCCATAATATGTCAACATGTTGATGGAGAGCATTTTTAAAGGACATGCTCAACGGCCATAAATATTAATTGCTAAACAGAGCTTCATATTTTCCGGCATTCAGGTGATTTTTGCTCCAACTTATCAACGCACATTTATTGTTGATAATCAGAGAAAGGAAGAAAATGTGAAAAACACATCACGTGGATTTCCCCAGAGAACATTCATCAAAATTCCATTTCGTTTTAGTCGCATTTAAATCTAAATGCGGAATGAAAATGAAAATTATGTGAAAATGAAATGAAAACTGTCAACAACACGCAGAAAATCTTTAATTGAACGCAAGTAAAATAAGTTCAGAGAAAATGAAACACCGAATTGAATGCAAAAAGCTCTTCTGGAAAGTAAAACAGAAAGGAAGGAAAGAATTTGGGAAATTGAAAACCCGCAAGAAAGTTGTATTTTCTTCTGGGGCGATTTGTTTAATCTCGCAATGCCGCAAGAATTTCCCTCTAGGAAGCCCGTCACAGCTTGTGTTCTAATTATAAAAATTCGGGAAAAGTCTGAGAAAATGCCTGGAATCCAATGGATGGTCGAAATGATTTAAAATGCTTCAAAAGTTACGCACAGCATCTGTCGTAATAAAATGATACCCGCGAGAATTTCACATTTTTCCCAAGTTTTCTTCCCGTTTTTTTTTTTTCAAATGATTTTTCATGTTTTTTGTGTTTACTTTTGCTCCTACCACACCCGAGTGCTACCTTCTAATCCCTTTGATCGTTGCTGCACCCCAAGCACATCCCCGCGACCTATATTAGTCGATGTCGTTGTTTAGATGATGTTCCATTCTGGTGTTCCCGTCTATGTTTAACGTAAATATTTACATTTCGAATCTATTTTATAAACTCTCGCAAGACTCTATCATTTCTTCGTATCCTGTGTGACCGTAGCAAAAAACGAAATACTCGCTTAAAATTGGGTTATGAAAGGTAAACACGTCGGGACGAACTGAGTTTGTTCAGAGATAGACTGAAAAACGAGTTAATCTCTTAAGTAAACTCAGAAAGGGTTGCTTAACACGAATTGTTCCACTGTCGGTTATTATTGGAAGTGCCACCAAAAACAAAAAAAAAACACGATGAAAAATCAATAGAAATTTTTAATTAAAAATCAATAGAAGATACAATGAGATTTTAAAATTGAGACGATTTTTCTTTGTCTTTCAATAATGATGCCGATCTATGAGAGAATTTAACAGTCTTGTTGTGTTTATAACAAATGAATTTAAACATTTGAGTTTAATTAGATTTTCATATTTCTTGAGGGTTTAATGTAAGAAAAACGGAAAAAAAACTTTGAAAAAATACAGAAATCATAATGTTTAAGAAATGTGATAACTCTTATGATTTTTTTTAAATCATAAGTTTACGTAAATCTTCCATACATGAAAATACAAAGGAGCGATTCTTTGAAGGACGTAGAAGTAAAACCATTTTTGACCAGTTTCTGGCCACATCTATTTTGTAAAATTGAATTTCTGTACGGTTGTATGTCTGTAAATTGGCTCTAAAGCCACTCAACTGATTTAGATGCCGTTTTTGCTAAATGTAGTTTAGACACCTGGGAAAGTTATAGGCTATTTCGGGTTTCGCTTCCCTAACCCCTTCCCCCCCCCCCCCCCCACCACCGGTACTTTTTGTACAAACGTTTCTCGGTTTGGAATATGTAACGGCATCACAGCTAAACGGATGGTCCAATATGGCTGAAAATCTACACGATAATGATTGATATGTTGAGGCACGATACAAACTATCTGTATGACACGGAATTGGCTCTCCTCTGAACCCCTCGCCGGTTATCTTCTGAACCGTTGAAGCGATTTGAATACGGTTTTCAATGTTGGACAGGCGGACTGTCAGGAAAAATGTTCGCCCATTCAAAACACTCCCCATACGTTTCAAAACCCCTATCCCACTAACCCCTAAACCACTGAATGGATTTTAATACGGTTTTAAGTGTTGACCAGGCCGATCTTAAAAGAATATTTTCGCCCACTCAAACCACTCCCCTCAACATGAGGCGAACCTCCTCTCCTGTTATATCCTTGAATGGATTTTACATCCTATGCCTTTAAAGGCTATGCCTTTAAAAATATATCTGTTGACATACAAAGAAACAAAAACGATTTGCTGTTGCCAAATTTTTATAGATCATTCCCCTAAAGTAAAGAATTTTTTTTAATGTGACACACAAAAAACAACAAAATAGCCGAGAATAATTAACATTTATCTAGAATGTATTTTCAAAATGCTTTACCAAAAAATAACAACATAATTTCGGCTCCGGAAAAGTGTTAATAAAACCGCGTATTTCGTGCACATAACGTTCAATAAAAGCTCATTTTAATAGCGCCCTATAATAGACAGCATTAAATATCCTTTTTAATAATGGAAAGGAAACTATTCGAAAGGTGATGAAATTAGTCACTTTGTTAGCTACTTTTAGGACCTCGTAAAACCCGACTATCGATGCAATTATATCTTTCAACGACCAACTAACCAATAAACCTTGATGTCCATTTAAATTATATATCAAACAAGAAAAATCCAACGATACCGTATTTCCACCTTTCGGCGGTTTTATTTTTACAATTTTCGTTGGGAAATGGTTATAAAAATGGAAAACTACCTCATGACGAGACAAGCAAATAGCTTTTGATATCAGTCAGCAAATGAAAATGTTGGAAAATAAATGAGGAAAAATAAGTGGCAGAGTGGCAGTGGCCTACATTGGAATTTCCATAATAAACAAACAGATTCACCTCAACTAGGCATAATAATAATAATGAAAAATTCTTTCTGCCCACTGGGTAAGACATTAAGTTTACATAGAAGATTCGGACGAAAAAAATTATTCTCTGTTGTAATCTATATCTGCTTTTGGCTTATGGACATTCATTCCCATTCAGTCATTCATTTCAACATTTTTGCCCATTCAACATAGGCAGCATAGTGTATTTACGCCCGAGGATTCATTCCAACGAGGCAGCCACAAATGCAAATAGGAAAGTAAGAAATATATCGCGTGCTCGATTCCCATGACCATTGCCTTCGTAATGGATGGAGCACAATATTTTCTGCATAAATTTAGATAAAAAAAAATAACTTAACGTTTTTACAAATTTCCAACTTTTTTATTTTATTTATTTTTTTGTAACTCCTCAGGGGTGGTTTTTCTCCTTTTAACATTTTTTTTTCAAGAGTGAATAATTCTTTCTACCCTTAAGCATACATGCATACAGTTTTCGCAGCATGGAATTGCTTACAGGCCAAACTATATCCCAAGGACTAGTGCAGCACAGCCCCAGGATCTGAGCACGGGTGGTTAATTGCTTTTGCCAGTTAAAAAAGGAATTCACTCAACGAATTTCCATCCTGCATAAAAGAAAACTAAATGCGCTATTTATGACTCCGACTAAATGCTTGAACAAATGATAAGGTGGTTTTTTTGGCCGAAAATTCCTTTCTCCTTTTGCCTTAATTTCAACCCCTATTTTTGGATATTACGATATTTTCTTGTAGTATCTACTAAAGAAACAGAAACAAACATAGTCACAGGAGTTTTCCCATTTAGGGTTTAATTTGAAGACCCCAAAAGTCCTTTTCACTATGCATCAAAACTATAGTCCCTATTGGGCCTTCTATTAGTACACAATTCACAGGCAATGCAGAATATTTTTCCACCCCTTTTTACCTCACCGCAAAATTACTATATAAATAGCTGATGGCATTTCTTAGATTTGGAAAAATTACTTTTCCCGGCGTTTTTCCAACTGAGGTGGATATCGCCCTGCCGAAACTGGGGGTGAGTTCGCAGGATGGGCAAATGTTGCTCTTTCTCACAATGGCAACTATTACGGAAGCAATACGCGTAATTTATTTGGGAAAATGTCCATAATTCACACTGTTGGCATTTCATTTGATTAATAATTTTCTCTATGGTCGAAAAGTTTACAGGGAACGGAAATTGGGGGAATAAAAACGGTTAAAAGAAATGGAAACTACGAAAATTGAACGCGATAAGGGGCTGTTTTTTTTTGTATTCGATTTGGAAATGGAAAATTAACGTTGTGGTGACAGATAAGTGGTTCGGTAAATTTTTCCTCAGGTACGAAATTTTTTTCGAGTCATATTGCTGTTTAGTTTTTTTTTTTGGATTTGTCGAAACATGCAATCGATGGATTTACATAAATCGCAGAATTTCGTAATAATTACGGCTATTAGCAAAATGTTGTGATATAATTTCAGTATAATCGAACTATTATGACCAGCAATTATGGTAAATGGAAAGCATTTTCGAGCCTGAAAATTACGTTGTAAATTCGGGTAATAGTTACAAATAAATACTTTTGTTACCGGTTTGTTATACAAATAACAAAGCATCGTTAATAAATCTTAAATTTAAGAAATAAATAAATTTATCATATATTTATACCCAAGCAACCCTTTTTAACTCAGGTTACAATAATAGCGTTTTTTAATGTTCTAAAGCAGTTCAGAACAAGCTTTCCATACAAAATCTTGCACCACCTTTTCATCTCGGACAGCGTTTGTAACAAAGGGAAATTTTATACGGTAATGTACAGTAATGAAATGCTGCTAACTTCAACGTAATAATTTTGAGATTTTTTTTTCAATTAAGGATTTTCTGTTGGTGGTTGGTAGATTCTGTGTGACAATTAAATAATTTTAAACATGGCAGTTAGCGAATCGTGAGTACAAAATAAATTTAAAAGTACTTTTTTAATAGATTTTGCTTTAAAGTGTACGCCGTATATGGCAGCAAAATGGAACTAAAGCGCTGCTCGATTGTTACTCTCACAGGAAAGAAGAATTTGAAAATCCAAGAAAGAAATTTGCCTTCCAGAATGTGCTCGAAGAGTTCATTCATTCATTTTAGTCAGTACAAAATAAAACCAAAACAATCAAAGCTGTGGTTTTTTTTTAATATATGTAACTCGAATGACAATTTCGATAAACGCAACCTAAAACGAAACGAATTAACTTCGCATTTTTTAACAGAAGTTTCCGATTTAAATGAATTATTTTCCCTATATGTATATCTCATAATTTGAAAAAAATACAACAGTAACGGCCTCCTGATGTAACCAACGTGAAGTTAGTTGCGATTAAACTCGATGAAATTTCCCACTTACTCTGGATCGTTTTTTAAATGTTCTGTGTTCTATAACATTAAAAAAACGCAACTAATGTGACTCAGGTTGCAAATTGCCGGTGACAAATCCTTTTACGCGACAGCTGCTTTGTGACCGGTCACAATGAAACCGGTTTCAAATTGATTACTCTGTAACCGGTCACAAAAAAACCGGTTCAAATCGGTTACTCTGTAACCGGTTACAAATCAGCCGTTGCAAATTGGTCGCTTTGTGACCGGCCACAAAAAAACCATTTCAAAACGGTTACTTTGTAACCGATTAGGGCTGACCGGGGTTAGTTGGCTATAGGGGTAAGTAGACTCATTGCGGTTAAATCAACCACGGTTGAAAACAAACCTGCGTGAATTGGACTGTTTATTCAGTCGACTGACAGCTATCAGTGAACCAATGTCGTTAGACCACAGTGCTCTTGAAACGAACTGTGAGGGGAAAAAACGAAATTTCAAGCGTGTGAGTATTTTTTTTTCTTGTTAATTAAATTGTTTTGTAGCTTACACTTTCATTGTATTGAACTCGTCAGTGATTTCAAGTGAAAATTTATGTATGAGTTAACAAGTTAGTGAAGCATTTTCTGACCCATACTTTTTTCATTTTTTTTCACGAGTGTGTTAAAAATAAAATGGCGGCTTGGGGCTAGTTGACTCACAGTATACTGGGGTTAAATGACTCGATATGAATTACCTATATTTTTTTGTTAATTAATTTTATTTTTTTAAATTAGATGAAATTTACACCCCGATTGCGCGTGTCGTGTCGTTTTCGACAAGAGTCGTTTTACGTGTTGTTGTTAGTGTTTTTCTACCAACAACAACACGTAAAACGACTCTTGTCGAAAACGACACGACACTCGCAATCGGGGTGTTAATTTATGTTAATCTGAAATGTTATTAACTTTTTAAAGAATATTTTTTTTCAGAATTAGTATAGTTTTTTAATATGTTCCAACACATTTTCCTCATAAAAAGTATAGAGTCAAATAACCCCGTTCACAGAGTCAACAAGCCCCAGACACGGGATTAGTCGACACATCGAACAACTTTTTTTTAAATGAAAAAAAATATTTGAAACACTTATAATTAGTCAAAATAAAAGATTGACTAAGAAACACAATTGAATAAACCAACCAAAAACGTCTTTACTACACCTGAAATAATTACAGTAAAACTTTTATAAAGTAGATTATAAAAAGTGGGTCTACTAGCCCCGGTCTACCCTACTCTGGATCGTTTTTTAAATGTTCTGTATTCTAGAACATTAAAAAAACGCAACTAATGTGACTCAGGTCGCAAAGTGCCGGTGACAAATCCTTTTACGCGACAGCTGCTTTGTGACCGGTCACAATGAAACCGGTTTCAAATTGATTACTCTGTAACCGGTCACAAAAAAAAACCATTTCAAATTGGTTATTTTGTGACTGTTCACAATGAAACAGTCATAACAAGCCGGGTACAAATCGGTAACTCATACATAAAGCGCAGAAATCTTATTTATAGAATTTTCTTATGTACGCGAAGAAACAATTTGTAACCGTGGTTACAAAAAAACTTTCAATTTAGGTTACATTTTGGTTACATTTTAGAAGTTTTTGGCGGATTTATCCAAAAACGGGTATTTTGAAACCAGCTTCTAAATGGGGGTTTCTGAAAGGTTACAGAAATCAAATATAAAACTTTTGAGTTTTGTTACCATGGTTTCAAATACGTTCCCTAACCGAAATGTAACCTCAAATTGTCACAAGTTTACTGGAATTCTTAATGAATCGTCTAGGAAGCCATGCTTCTTATCACATAAGACATAAATAGAAATGTTTTGAGCACAAAAAGTACTTACTGATTTTTAATATTTTTCTAAAGGCTGAAATAAATGGTATTTTTAATAGAGTTTCTCTATCATTACAATTATTAGAATCTATTCTTGTAAAATAAAGATTTTGTCTCGTCCCAAAAGTTTATGTTGTTTTATAAAAAAAATCTACCGAAACATCAATGAAAAAACTAGAAAGAAACCTCGCTAAATTTTGCGTTTATTATTAACTAAATTTCGACTATTTTTAACCCCACAATGCAAACTTCAAGTTTATATGAGTCAAAATATGATTGTTTCCTTAAGGCAAACTTTCTTTAAGAAGGCAAGGCAATTCAACAGCAAATAATCTTTTAGAAAATCTTAACTGGGTGCGGCGGCGGATCCATGAAACCTTCGACTATTCCAGATTCCATTTGTAAGATACGGGCCCCAATTTAATTCTAAGTACTATAACTGTACCTTTTCCCTGTTTTATCTGGCGGAATCAATGGAACTCTTAACTTATTTTCCTTTTATGTGGTTTTCAGGTATAGATGTGTAGCTTTGTAGGTAATCCATTTAAAGTAAGTACTTTTCTGAATATTTATATTTAAGTTCGGTTTAAAGGTGATTGCAATGACGTTTAAAAGTATCTTTAAAAATTTTTTTTACGAAGGTTAAAATTTTTCTTCTTTGGAATTTCTCTAAAACCGGGTTAAGGCCCGCCGTACACTTGAGCTAAGTTAGCTCAGCTATGTGCCTGTTTAGATCTTAACGTGGCGTGTTTCGTCACGTATCAAAGTGAGGATAATATGAACCGCTAAACGTCCACGTCTAAACAGGCACATAGCTGAGCTAACTTAGCTCAAGTGTACGGCGGGCGTAAAAGTTATGCTTAAAATATCTTACATTAATTTTTAGTTTTTGAAAACTTCCACCTCTTATCAGTAAACTTGAGCAAAGTTCGGAAACTATTCAACCGATTACGTTGAAATATTCTTTTAGGCTTCAATATTTTCTTTTTGATTTTCAGAAAGAATTTGGTTTTAGGACCAGTTAATTAAGGAGGGGAGAAGTTTGTCACAAGTTATATGTATTTCTTTTGTCAGGCTCGGACAAAACCTATTTTACGAATGTTCCATAAATCCTGATTTTGAAGGAATACTTAAAATTCCAACCTTCATTTGGTAAAATTTTTGTATATTTAGCCATGTTTGGTATATTTGAGGTTAACATATCTTAAAAATTCATACCGAGTAACAGTAAGTACGATTACTTGAATGTGTAAAAAAATAATTGGATTAATAAACGTCTCAAGAGCTGCTGTGTTATGAAATTCAACTGGCTTTAATATGATTTATTGCTGATCTCTTATGTAAATTTTATACTTGGGACGTGATTAAATTTATGACCAAAAGCAAGATTTAAAATAAGAAAATCTAAAAAACAAAACAGCAACAAACTGTAGTCATTTAAGATGCATGTGTGTTCGATAAAACCCGCATGGAAAATAAATGAATGGTGGAATAAAATATGATAAAAAGTCCAATTTATGAGGTGTCAGCTAAATATAGTTCTAGCTTATGGTATTATCGCTGCTCTATTTTTATGATAATTTGTAATCATTTCGTTTACATAATTCCCATTAAGATATTGATTTAATTCAGTACAAGTCTTTAAAAGGTGATAATTTTTGACATAAATAAATAATTTTAGGCACAATATCTTTATATATAAATAAAGGATTTCTTAAATCTCTTAGATATGGAGTTCCGCCGGACCGATTTTACTGATTTTTTCTTCAATCGAAAGCTATATTAAAGTCGGCTGGTACAAAAATCCCCGGGGTGGACGGGGGGGGGGGGGGGGGGGGGGGGGGGGGGGGTTGGTGCGCAATTAACCTTTTTATACCCGTATGGTGAAACCAAAGGGTATATTAACTTTGCCTTACCGTTTGTAACGCCAAGATCCCGTCATCACACACAAAAATGAATTACACCAGTGTGTTTAGAATGATAAAAAAAAAATTGAATTTTGCATGTCTGTCCGTCTGTCCGTCTGTCCGTCTGTCTGTCCGTCTGTCTGTCCGTCTGTCTGTCCGTCTGTCTGTCCGTCTGTCTGTCCGTCTGTCTGTCCGTCTGTCTGTCCGTCTGTCTGTCCGTCTGTCTGTCCGTCTGTCTGTCCGTCTGTCTGTCCGTCTGTCTGTCCGTCTGTCTGTCCGTCTGTCTGTCCGTCTGTCTGTCCGTCCATCCGTCTGTCTGTGGCGCGGATTGCGGGCGCACAGATTGAGCTACAGACTGGAAATTTTACGCAGATCCGTTTTTCGTAAAATGGGAGGCCAAGTTCATTCATGAGCAAAAATAGACCATTAGGGGGTTACCCCCCATACGAATGAAAACATTTTTTGCGAATATCTCAAAAACGGTGCATCTTATCAAAAAACTCTAAGAACAAAAGTTATTTAGAATATGATACTACATAAGACTTTCATACATCAAAATCCGATTGGAATAAATTTTAAAAAATCTTATTGGAAAGTTTGACTTCAATGTGGAATTTTGGTACAACTGTTCGAATTTTGATACGAATATCACCATACGGGTCTCCAATGATTGTGAGATTGGAAATTATAGCTTTTGTTATGTTTATTATTAGTATTAATTGTTCCAAAAATTATTTTCTAATATGCAATAGAGTCAACTAGCAATTTAATAATCAAATTTCAAAGCATGAACAGTAAATGATTACGGGAATTACAAAAAATTATGTGATGTCTAATTTTCGCGGATAACCTTTTAATACTATTAAAAAAATTTCATATACGAAACGCGGAACAATATAATTCCAGCGCGTCTTGTTAATCTTTTAAAGATATTTTCTTCTCATCATCTCAACTTCAATCAAGAAAAACTACGACAACATTTGACACAAATGGATTGATCCACGGAGACTTACTGTCCATTGAAAACTCATTCAGTGATATCGACATGAAAAATAAAACTCCCAAGAAAATCGCAGGCGAAATTCCTATACCAAAAAACTCATAGCTATACTACTCTATACTATAGTATTATTTTCACTATTGATGTGATCGTTTTTCACATTTCACAAATGAATTTCCATTAAATTCGTTTAGCAAAATTTGAATACAATCCGAAAATCTAAATAATCACAAATCGCGGTCGATTCTATTCGATTTTCCTTCCATCTTCGGTATCAAAACAGGGCAGTTGACTTGTGTATCTTGAAGACAGTGAGTGATCGTATCTTGAAGATATCTTCGGCTTCAGGGTGAAGAAATTGTATTGAAAATGTTATCGTCTGGCGTATATAAAAGTTAGCAATACGAAATCGCAATTTATTCAAATAACTTCTCCCATTTTCTGCAAGCATTTTCTATAAAATAACAAAATTAATGCAATATCCTAGTCCAATTTCAATTTATTTTCATCGATTTTACATGCATACAAATATTCGATCGATATTTCCAGCAAACAAAGCCAATAATAAAAGTTTTTTTTTTGTCGAGAGTTTGAGGGAAAAATGCTTTGTCATCAGAAGAGTTTTATATTGCAGTGTGTTTGGTCAATGGTTTCATTCATATGAAGGGGGAGGTAGGGGTGGCCCGATTAATTTCTGATGTATCAAAGAGTTTTGTGAAATTATATTTTAAATACTTCTTGTCTTTATAATTTTTTCGATATACTGCATTATTTTGGATAAAATCGCAAAAAACTGTTTCAATTGAATAGAGGGCGGTGAAGGGATTGTGCAAATAAGAAACTACATAGCCTGTATTCCAACCAGACGTGCCGAGTTTCATGAAAATCAGTCCAGTCGTTTCCATATGATGAGGGTACAAACAGACGGGCGAACAGACAAATAGACACAGACAAACAAAAAATTAGACAAACAGACAAACTGACAAACAAACAAACAGACAAACAGACAAACAGACAAACAGACAAACAGACAAACAGACAAACAGACAAACAGACAAACAGACAAACAGACAAACAGACAAACAGACAAACAGACAAACAGACAAACAGACAAACAGACAAACAGACAAACAGACAAACAGACAAACAGACAAACAGACAAACAGACAAACAGACAAACAGACAAACAGACAAACAGACAAACAGACAAACAGACAAACAGACAAACAGACAAACAGACAAACAGACAAACAGACAAACAGACAAACAGACAAACAGACAAACAGACAAACAGACAAACAGACAAACAGACAAACAGACAAACAGACAAACAGACAAACAGACAAACAGACAAACAGACAAACAGACAAACAGACAAACAGACAAACAGACAAACAGACAAACAGACAAACAGACAAACAGACAAACAGACAAACAGACAAACAGACAAACAGACAAACAGACAAACAGACAAACAGACAAACAGACAAACAGACAAACAGACAAACAGACAAACAGACAAACAGACAAACAGACAAACAGACAAACAGACAAACAGACAAACAGACAAACAGACAAACAGACAAACAGACAAACAGACAAACAGACAAACAGACAAACAGACAAACAGACAAACAGACAAACAGACAAACAGACAAACAGACAAACAGACAAACAGACAAACAGACAAACAGACAAACAGACAAACAGACAAACAGACAAACAGACAAACAGACAAACAGACAAACCGACAAACAGACAAACCGACAAACAGACAAACAGACAAACAGACAAACAGACAAACAGACAAACAGACAAACAGACAAACAGACAAACAGACAAACAAACAAACAGACAAACGGAAAAATCGAACCAGTCCCAGTTCTGATCATTACTCATCTAGATTGGCATTAAACCGAAATCTGAGGTAAAAAAGATTAGTCTTTGGTGGTCCTCAAAGTTTAACTCCTTTTGGGAATCCCGTGTAGGGCTTATCTGTAGTAAAAAGAATTTTTCAAGCTATGACCTAATCAAAAATTCCCCCTACTTCCTACTCCTTCGCCTGTTATTTCCTAATCGTTCAAACAATTTTGGTTTAAGCTTCTACTATTGAACGACGCATTTTCAGGGAAGATTTCTGACCACTAAAATCCACCCCAACCCTAGCTTGACACTGTGAGCGTTTGCGAAAATGTAGAGCCGGTTTTATTTTCAGCCCGACAAAGTTGCGACAACGACCTCTGCAGCTGACAGTTCCTGACAAGGGCAGAGTTTTTATTTCTACAACAACAAATACCCAATTGACCAAATTGGTTGGAAAACCAATTGGATATCCAATCATTTTGTACCAAGTACCGAAGGTACGATTTATGGAATTTTGACTGGAAATCCAAGATTTTTTCCTGTGAAAATGGTCCTTTTTGTACCATAAGGTCCATAATTCCAAATGTTCCCACAAATATTCTTAAACTTTATAAAGGAAAATTGCGTGGTACATTTGGACACGGTACCAAAATTCCAACATTGGTCAATTGGGTAATTATTAAATTCGGAGTGTGGATTTAAATTTTCGGATTCTGTTTGCCGCCAAAACTTTTTGTATATTTCAAGGCTTTCACTATGCTTTCGTATTCGTTTCCATAATAAAAAAGCAAACAAATTTTTAAAAAAAATGCAAAAAGAATTTTATTCTAAATATTCTGTTGATCTGTTCGAAATAAGATAAAACACTTAGCAATGGGACGAAATGTGATGTGATGTGATGTGTCCCATCTCCATATCATTCTCTTCTACCTGTGAATCCCTCGCCGTCTTTTATAGAGCGAACCTGCGAGAGTGGTCGATTCCCGTGACATGTTGACTTTGTATGCTAATTCTGATGTCTCCATGCGGGTCATCATCAATTGCGTCCCAAATGACAGCCTCCCGGATCCATCCTCATTCCTAACCACAAGACATCTTCAGAACTTCAAAACAAACCAACAAAATTAATTTATTTCTCGATTTCCTTTAATATTTTCCGCGCACAGGCCTTTTGCATCTTTTCAGACGGCCGTACTGTTTGACCGTTTAATATTGAATTTATATACATATGTATTAGCCAGGGATATGCTGAACACGCAACATAGCTTTCTGTGGACCCGGATTTTCATATATGGCCGATGTCAAATGAGAATACGCTTTAATAGACACCACAAAGCGTTAGGTGCAGCATATAAGCTACCATTTTCGGTAGCGGCATCGATTTCAACGCGTGCAAACTATGCGCGGTGTTTGAGCATTAGAATTGTTTTCATCCAATTTTAGTCAAATGCAATTAAAATCGCTTCAAGTTTGGACTATCTGGATGATCAATTATAGGAAGTGATTAAAATAATTGAAACTTCTAACGTAGCGCAACATTCGTGGAAAATCTAATGCTTACTTTTGATAGAAGAAACGCAAAGAAAGTTTTATAGGTAACAAGTTTAAAATGTCTAGTATGTGTCGAAAATGGTATTTGAAACTTGCTTGGAGGCATTCTTTAGGGTAATTAGAGGAGAAATCAATTAATCAGCAATAAATTTAAAAAAATTCGCAGTATTTAGTTCAAGCATTTTATTCAGGCACAAGACAGTTTAGACTATCGGACGTATGAAGTAACGTCACTTTAAAACAATTTGAAATAATTCAAAAGATTTTCTAGTTAGTCTTTCCTAAAAATTAGGCGTCCTAAAATATCCCTCTTGACATTGAAGAAATTCCCTTAAAATCCATCTGTAAATGGAGGAAATCAAAGGGAAGTCGAGTGGACGAAAGTTTTGCTTGCGGATAAAGCTACCCAATAGGGAAAACCGTTTCTGAAAGGTTACAAAAACCAAATTTGAAGCTTTTGAGTTTTGTTACTATGGTTTCAAATACGTTTCTTAACCGGAATGTAACCTCAAATTGCAGAAAAGGGGATGAGCAGAAAGGAGATAAGGAAACTTAAAGCATAGTCTAACACGACGAAGGCGGACAGAAGTGGTTTAGCACTTCATACATGAAAATATTGGAAAAAGCACATTTAATAATTTTAAAAAAAATAAAAAAAAATTTTTTAAAAAAAGCTTTTATTAAAAAAAATGCACTAAAAAGAAAAAAATAATTTTCTGGACGCTGTGTATCACAAATATAAAAGCTTTTAAAAAGCGAGATAAATGTTTATTTTATTGTTTTATGCTTTATCTCGCTTTTTAAAAGCTTTTATATTTGTGATACACAGCGTCCAGAAAATTATTTTTTTCTTTTTAGTGCATTTTTTTTAATAAAAGCTTTTTTTAAAAAATTTTTTTTTATTTTTTTTTATTTTGTTCTTTTTAGTCTTCGAATATATAGCTTTACATTTGAGATGTCCTTACAGGCTTTTTAACTTGAGAATCGTATTCAGCGAACCCCAAAACCCGCAGAATATATTTTTTCCCGGAACAATTGAGAAAAAGGATAATCACGTTATCCTTACAGGACATTCCGTTATCCTTACAGACTTTTTAATGACAGATTCGGATTCAGCGATCCCAAAAACCCCAGAATAGATTTTTTTTCCGGAAAATTTGGAGAAAAGGATAATCACGTTATCCTTACAGGACCTTCCGTTATCCTTACAGACTTTTTAATGACAGATTCGGATTCAGCGACCCCAAAAACCCCCAGGATAGATTTTTTTCCGGAAAATTTGGAGAAAAGGATAATCACGTTATCCTTACAGGACCTTCCGTTATCCTTACTGACTTTTTAATGACAGATTCGGATTCAGCGACCCCAAAAACCCCCAGGATAGATTTTTTTTCCGGAAAATTTGGAGAAAAGGATAATCACGTTATCCTTACAGGACCTTCCGTTATCCTTACAGACTTTTTAATGACAGATTCGGATTCAGCGACCCCAAAAACCCCCAGAATAGATTTTTTTCCGGAAAATTTGGAGAAAAGGATAATCACGTTATCCTTACAGGACCTTCCGTTATACTTACAGACTTTTTAATGACAGATTCGGATTCAGCGACCCCAAAAACCCCCAGGATAGATTTTTTTTCCGGAAAATTTGGAGAAAAGGATAATCACGTTATCCTTACAGGACCTTCCGTTATCCTTACTGACTTTTTAATGACAGATTCGGATTCAGCGACGCCAAAAACCCCCAGGATAGATTTTTTTCCGGAAAATTTGGAGAAAAGGATAATCACGTTATCCTTACAGGACCTTCCGTTATCCTTATAAGGACGAAGTAGTGAAAATATTGTATTGTCATCGGACTTATATAAGTGTGCAAAATTTCAAGTCAATCGGACAAGTGGAAGTGGGTCAAAATTGGGTTGCAAGATTTGATCTGACAAACAGACAAACAGACAAACAGACAAACAAGATAGCGAGCTAAATAAAAGCTTTTAAAAAATACGAAATACTGAACAAAAATTTTTACAATTTTTTATTTACTTCTTCTGGGAAAGTATTGTATCCATTATGGAGAACGATTTGAGAACTGGGGCAGATAGAAACTTTCTGATCAGTACGAAACTCGTCTCAGACAGAGCTATCAGAATATCCGTGCAGCGTGCATGTATTTGTCGATCTGTCGGTTTGTCCATTGCACGTATCTTGAATAACTCGAGAACGCGTTGACCTAACGACTTGAAATTTTTTGTGAATTAGTTTTGCCAAAAACGTATTATTTTTCTATCAAGTTTTAAAAATATAACGGTTGCTATCACGGGTACCTTCCATACAATTTTTTTAAAATACTGTTTTTTGGAAATTTTTCGAAACCTATATGTTTTTGGGGAAAAATGAATATAACAAAATTTAAAGGAAATTCAATTTCCTACATTTTGTGCTATAACGGGGTTTTTTTTTCATCACTAACGGTTCTCAAAATATTTAAAAAGAATCACAGTTTTTCGAAAATCTCTCGAAAATTACGGACTTTTGTGATAAAATGCGTGATAAAATATACCCAAATTCAAAGAAAATAAAATTTCCTGCATTTTTTTAATGGTTTTTACGGATCTTTAACGGTTTTCGAGATATTTGAAAAAAATATCATTTTTCACATATTTTTTCCGAAACTAAATATTGCAGAGGAAAGTTTTGTGTTAATCACAACTGATATTTTTTTGAACATTTTAGAATGGCTTTTAGTCTGCGTGTGGTAATGGCGCCAAAGTTTTACATAAAAAATGGATTTTAATTAACAAATTGACTTAAATAGCATATTACAACATCGCATTTAATTCTAAATATATTCGCCATTTGTCTTACAATTTTATAATCCTTGAGCTAATCTAAATTATGCAAAAGTAAACAGAAACCGACATTTAATGGCATAATAACTTTAATCGAAAAACACTTCAGACAAAGGATTCTGCTAATTCCATTATCCGCTCCTTGAGCCAATTCGAATTTCTGCATTCAGTTTTGTTAATCGAAAATATACGAGAATTTTCAAACACCCTGCGCCGATGCTCACCTGAATTTATTGACTACTGATTTAAGTGAATTCCTTAAGCATTTTGCAGGAAACTTTAGCAAAACTCTTGCCACTTTTCCATGCCATGTCTGATAAAAGGGGGAAGTTAAGCAAATCGAACTCCTTATCCTATACCTGATCCCATCTCAACCTATCCGATTAAATTCAACTCAACCAACTTCATATGAAATTCCATCCAATAAAACTTTTAGCGAATGAAATTATGTTGGCTCAGCTACCTTTTCGCTGTCTTGCCTGGAAAACTTGTTGCGTGTCGTTTGTTAATTAATTTCGCTCGTAATTAAGGGTATCGCCAGATTGTGCCGACATCTTCATAACTAAAATTGGGCTCCTTAAACTACAAACACATGTCAGCCATAATATGTCGACTAATAGTAAGGAAACTGAACAAATAAATAGACAAACTAACGAATGAACAAATCGTTATTTAGAATCATAGGTTCGTTCTGGATAGGCTCCCAAATAACTAGCCAGGGTAGCAAGTTTTGTGCATGAGTCGCGCATTTTTATCGATCAAATGATTAGGTTAACTACAAATCCGCAGGTAATTAAGTGAGTCGGCGGTATTTACGATAAAATACGAAAAAAAAGATTACAAATATCCCTCACTGATATCTACTATCGAAGAATACAAATCAGAATTATTTCTTTTAAAATGTAGAAAAAGAAAAATTCCATCGAAATGCATCGAGACATGCAATCTTAAAGCGGTCCCGTATTTAAAATAATATTCTTGAAATGAATTTTTGTCCATTGAATAAATATAGGCGGGCATTACATAAATAATAGGTTACTTCGTGCTGTCATGGAAAATTATCGGAATGTCGTGCATCATGAGACGAAAATAAGATGGAGTTGATTTAAAAATGTTTTAAGATCGAATTAATTTCATTTTTGGAGAACATGACCACTTTCTTTGTAACGAATTTGTATTTAGTATTAGATATAGATCTGGTAGGTATTTTATAATAAAAAAATATATTTAAAACATGGGACTGGGCCTCCTCAATCGAGGTTTAGTAATAATTTTCTTCACAGCTTCGCACCTACAGTTTTGCATGGATTGCGAAACATGGATGTATTACATTTGTAAGGTTTTTACGTCGCAACCCATCAACGGCAGAGGTCTTGCTAGCAAACTAGGCCGATGATGTCGTTAACACCGAGCGGCAAAAATATATATTTACTAGGGGCTGCGCCCCGAACCGCTTCGCGGTTCACCCCCGCCCCATTAGACGCGCGTTTAATTTCTCCTCCCCTTACTCCCCCACCTCACGGGCTACTTTTTAATGGGTCTATGTTGGGGCTGGACCCCCGACGAACAGCTATGCCAAATTTCAGGCCAATCGGTTCAGTAGTTTCCCCGCGAAAGAGTAACATATCGCAAAAACTAAGTTTCGAAATCACTTTACCCCCTCCCTTTACTCCCCCCACCCCTCGCGCTACTTTTCCGTATGCCTATGTTGGAATCAGAACTACCACAGACACTCATGCCAAATTTCAAGTCAATCGGTTCAGCGGTTTTTGCGTGAAAGAGGAACAGACAGACAGACAGACACCAACTCATTTTTATATATTAGTATGATGATTATTAAAACCCTGATGCGGAAAATACTCGGTCTAATCCTCAATCGGGCGAACCGAAAAGATCTTTTGAAAACACCAAAAAATTGAATTATTTTAAAATCAATAAAGAAATAACCAAAAAAAAAACATTAAAAAAAAATTTTTTTTTTGCGGTGATCTCATATCGATCACATGTGGTTTATAATTTCCTGTTAAATTATTGATAGCTTCATTACATCCATCATTATGATGTAATTAATTTTTAAAAGCCATCAATGAAACCAAATGTACCAAACTGACAGAAATTCATATGAAAATCTTTCCAGAGCCATCCACAATTCCTCCCTATCGTCGAACAGAAGAACATATTATGTTACAGGGGGAGACCGGTAGGGAACAACAATCTCAGCTTCGATGGCAACCACAGGAAATTATGTTGGACATATTGGCAGATCCTTTGCAACGCGCGGCAATGTGCCGACAACTTTGCAATATTCCCCAGGTAACCCAACGACCGCCATCACTAATAGAAACCAGCGCAGATATCAAATTTCATTGTTTTCATTTTTTATGCCTATTGATGTGAATATGAAAAAAATTGTTTTCCTTATACATACTATATTCAACGTATAACCTTGTTTAGAATTTCAAGGAAAATGAGCATCACCCCATGTGAAATTTAAAACTTCCAAGCGGCCACATCACACGTGTCACTGTTTCATGTTGATGGAGTATATGGCCCTCTTGTCATCATTTTAACAGATGATTTGGCACAGTTTAACAGAAATTTACGAGATTCAGAGGAAACTCCGAAAATATCTTCCGTGAAACTCATTAATTAAATTGAATATCTTCCAGAAGGCAGAGAGAATTTGAAAAATTGTGAATATTTTGAATCTTCTCTGATTGACGAAGAATGAATTTAAGCGTTTTCTATTTTCCACCTTCCAAAACCAAGTGAGCAAATAAAAATGTTGGTAAGTATTGTCATGGTATGAAAATTTTATGATTTGGTGTCCATAAAAAAATGTCAACCCCCTTCCCTCTCGTCAAATTTTTCCGTATATTTTTAATGGAATTTAAACCCCTGCTCCCTGACCTAGGTTGAGAAGACCGCGCGCGCCCAGGCGTGAGCACAGCGCTACACTCGGAGGCCTACAGGCCCATTGTGATGTCTTTAGTACTCATAAGACCTTTCATCAAACTAGCTGATCCTATTTGAACCAGCCCGACTTGTTGACGAAGCTCAGCATATCCTCGAGTGGGTGGTTGCCAAGCTCCGTCAGGCCACTATAAAATCTGGCCCCAAGCGTCCCATATCGGCGTGCTTGTAGGGCTGGACACTCTAAATTTATGTAATATTTTATACGTCATATTTTATACCTGGGCGGAAATAGTTTCTTGGGGCGTTTTAAAAAAGAATCAAATTTTAAAAACCAATTTTATTCCGCCAGTCCTGTTGACAAGTAGCAAAACTTTCGATTTTTAGCCAAAACTAGCTTGCATACCCGTCGTTGCCGGGTTAAGATTTTTAAATTTTTTTTTTGGTCTATGTTGGAGCTAAACTTCGGGCCAATCGGCTCGGTAGTTTCCCCGCGAAAGGGTAAGATAGAGGAAGAGCTCAATTTCGAGATCACTTTACCTCCTCCCCTTACTCCCCCACCTCTCGGGCTACTTTTTAATGGGTCTATGTTGGGGCTGGACCGCCGACAAACATCTATGCCAAATTTCAAGTCAATCGGTTTAGCCGTTTTTGCGTGAAAGAGGAACAGACAGACAGACAGACAGACAGACAGACAGACAGACAGACTGACAGACTGACAGACTGACAGACTGACAGACTGACAGACTGACAGACTGACAGACTGACAGACTGACAGACTGACAGACTGACAGACTGACAGACTGACAGACTGACAGACTGACAGACTGACAGACTGACAGACTGACAGACTGACAGACAGACAGACAGACACCAACTCATTTTTATATATTAGTATGATATGATAAAAAACACTGTTTAATCCCCCTAACCTTTCTTACATAATCAAACTTCATGTGATAAATATAATTGGGTAGAATATTGAATTTTTTTTATACAAAAACATTGAAAAACTCGAGAACTAATTGAATTGGAAACTTGTAATTCAATACAGAACATGATTTTCTCAAAAGTAAAACCCCTTGCTAAAATGGGATAAATTTGAACTACTTCTTCCCCTCAATTATTTTTTTTTCGATTTTCTCAAAAACGGTTCTGATTTTCCAAAATCATAGATTTCTTTAGGACAAAAAACTGCATCAAATTAGGACGAGGTTTACTCGTAGAAGTCGATCTTAGAATTTTTGTTACATATGAACACACAAACCCGCCAACAGGCCAACACTCACACAGCCATATTGCAGACTTCTCGAACTGTGTCGAGGAGTTTATGCCCCAAGGACGTGCGGTTTTTTGAAGTGATTTTAATACATTTCTTTATTTATAATGGGTTACTAAAACAGTTAATTTCAATTGCAAAAATCGTCAAAATCGACTATTTCTAAAATCAATTTAACTAGTTTGTAGTAAAATTTACTATTTTATGGTTAAATTGACTTTTTTGTCATTGAAATTAATTATTTTAGTAACAGTAACGACTCCTCATTTTAAAATAGTTAGATTCACTAGTTTTTTCTCTACATTTTCCAGGGAAATCCATTTTAAATATCGTCTCTAAAGTAAGATTTTTTATTTTTTGATGATAATTTTTATCATTTTATCGCCTTGAAACCACGCAATAGACAAATCTATCCATGAACCCATTAAATATCATTCCTTGTCCCACTTGACGCTTTTGAAAACCGCAGGTTTAAATAAATATCTCGGCTGATGCCATTTTAAACAAAAAACAAAAGTTTGAATCCATCAGAACTTCTCTTTTTGTTTGAAAAAATACGATTATTAAATGGAAAATAGGACAAAACTGCGATTTAAAAGCATTGATATACGACCATTAGTTTAGAAAACATCCGCCAATGTGGCAGGTAATATTAATGATGAGGTGTTGGACGCTTATGTTATGCGAACACTGAAAAACATGTCTATATTTCTCCTCCGCCTCCCTAATAGTATTCCGGGACTCTGATACGGTGTACAACATCACTTCAAAACAGCATCATCAGGAATCTCGTTTGTTGACTCCAATGGACCGGGATTTTGGATTAGGTTAGCAGAGGATTAGGGGCTCCCACGCAAATGCACTCATTTTAAATCTTTCAATTTAAATGCTCGAGCACGAACTGCTTATGTTTACCTTACAATTTCATCTCAGTCGTCTGCAGCAAACATGTGTTCCTCCTCTAGTTTTCTCTAACTTGCTGCGGTTTTCCAGGGAAATCCATCTTAAATATCGTCTCCAAACTAACCGGTCGGTCGGTGTAAGGAATATTGGAGGAAAACATGATTTATCTCTGCAGGTACGACACAAAACAACCTTGCATAGCCAAATTGAAGTGATTTTGATCCGGCGGTGGCGGCGAAGAGTCCAGAATCGGGATAGGGTACAGGTCGGGGATGTTGCCGTGAGTGATATACTTTGGTTAGACCATTCATCACTCGATGGTCCTTGGCAAAATAAATTTAAACAGTGTAATAAAAAGGGGAAAGAAAAATCAAGCCAAACAAGCTTGATGTTAGGTGGAAAAACTGCAAGGTGGGCGAAAACAAACGACAAAGTTGACAGGTGCAACTAATTATAAATGGAAAAAATCTCAAAAGGCAAACATAAACGCTTGAATATCATTGAAATATAAAAAACGATGCTTTTCCAGGAAAATTGTAAATTGATGTCCTTAGTTGTGGGTGGACAGTTTTTCAAAATTTGTATGAACAAGTCTTAGATAATAAAGGAAAGAAAAACATGAAACACCTTATAACTCATTAATGTTACGGTTTAGTGGTTTTAAAACAACTTACATAGAAAGAAAGACAGAGATGGAGAGTTCATATGGATTCCTTTTAGTAGTGTTCAAATAAAACCTGGGTCTGACAAACTCAATCATCATACTAATATATAAAAATGAGTTCTTGTCTGCCTGTCTGTCTGTTCTTCTTTCACGCAAAAACGGCTAAACCGATTGACTTGAAATTTAGCATGAGTGTCTGTGGTAGTTGTGGTTCCAACATAGGTACACGGAAAAGTAGCGCGAGGGGTGGGGGAGTAAGGGGAGGGGGTAAAGTGATCTCAAAACTTAGCTCTTCCTCTATGTTACCCTTTCGCGGGGAAACTACCGAGCCGATTGGCCTAAATTTTAGCTCCAACATAGACCATAAAAAAAATTTGAAAAAACTTAACCCGGCAACGACGGGTATGCAAGCTAGTTTTAAATAAAATACAAAAACCGACCACTTGAGGTAGATGATCTGGGAATTCCGTCGATTTTCACGCAGCAACACAAGAATTTGACAGTTCTCAATTCTAATTTTGCCGTTGCGAAACGTCACAAGTCAGTACTGCGATTTTGGGCACAAGAGATGATAATTTTCCAGTGATTTTTTTCGTGATAAATCAAATGGGAAGTTTTTCAAATCTTAATTCAGAGAAATACAAGGAATGAGGAATTACACCGTGAAAATACAAAAATGTTGTGACCGAGGTGTGACTTGAAATTGTTTTAATGATTTCCCTAACAATACATAAGCCAACATTTCAACACAATCGGCAAAGTCGTTTTCGAGCAGGAACTTTCGATCACAAGCCAAGTACTTTACCACTTGGACTACGTTGCCTTTCAAAATATGTGGTTTTTTTAAAATCTTTCGAAACTACTGCCCCATCCCCTTTGGGAACCCACCTAAAGCAGGGTTTATACACAGCGAGTAACTCGCTGCAAGTAGACGTAAATACACGCGATTTGAGCTAGTGTGCGACGGTCGCATATGTGTGAGAATACTCGCTGCTCTCTCAAAAATAATAGAAAGCCATTCTATTTTTCTAGCAAGTAAAAACCAAAACAACAACATGGAACCGTGTACAAATGAGGTGGTTTTATGTGTGTGTGTTTCGGTTCATTTTATATTTGCTGCTTTGCCAGAAAACGTCGTAACATTTTAAGAAAAAAACGACACGGGTATAAAAAACTCGTCGGCAACAAACAGTTTTAGGTCGAAATTCGCAATTTTTTCCACAAAAAAGAGTCGTGATATTTTTTCTCAGAAAATTTTAGGTTATGTTTTCCTTCGGCTGTCATTCTACTTGCAACGAGTTACTTGCATCGTCTAAACGAAGCAAACTACTTGCCTCTCTTTACTTGCAGCGAGTTACTCGCTGTGTATAAACCCTGCTTAATGCCTTATTCTCCATTTTTCTATTTATTTCTCCTCAGGGTTTTACAACGGTTTTATGTACACCACTCTGAAATTTCGTACTTTTTTTAAAATCTTTTCCTCGAACTATTTGGATTTTCTCGAAAACGGTTCGTGCTACAGAAAACTCTTAAAATCTGAAGTTCTTAGTATAGTTTTTACTTCATAAACTGCAACTAAATTATTCAATCTATAGTAATTACGTTCAAAGCCTAAAAATTTCTTGATGATTTTCGCGAAAACGGTTCAGTATATCTAATAACCAGTAAAGGCGGGAATACAGAAATGTAGGCAAAAATTGCTGACAGAAATTTCCACATATAACAGAATTAAAGTACGGCATGATCTCTCCGTTCCTGGAACAAACTTCGTTATAGTTTTCTCGAAAAAGGCTCGGCAAATCAAAAAATGGCGACTGAGTTACTTGTATCTATATTTTTTTGTATACTCTCTGATGTACTCTCCGGAACTTGTAGACTATTTTTAGTGTCTCAAAAAGTTTTGATATTTTACAGGCATAAGAGTTTTTTTTTCATTGTAAAATATCACAATTTTTCAAACCAGCCTTTTTGATAGCTTAAGTACCACTCCGAGTATCTTTTGAATTTTCCATGTAAAAACCAAAATCTAATAAAAGCATTTTTATGTAATTTTGATGTCGCGCAAATGCCAAAATTTCACTCAATTCACAGACATTCTAAAGAATTTTTTTTGAATATATGTATATTTATTTTTTTCATAAGTCGTTTCTCCCTTTTCAATGGGATTTTTCATGAATAAAAGCCAATAAATCATATTTTTAATTCAAAAAGTAACTTTTCAGCTCAGGACAATAGAAATCCGTTTTATGGCAGTAAAAAGTGTCAACTTCCTTGTCGATGGCAGGGTTGGCACCCTTAGGTGAGACGCTTTTTGTTTATCCACCTTTCATAATGCATTGCCACTTAAAATCCGACTTTAGTATAGGAAATTGTGTTGAAATTTAGCTGCAGGTCCTTTATGCGAAAATGTGACTCCACTTGTCGATGGCGTTTTGCCATCTCACCATTTCGACAAATAAAAAATAAAATCCAGGACGATTTTTTCTTGTTTCTCCGCTAAAGCTTCAGCCTTGGTAAAGTGGAAAATGCTTTGATTTATGAGATTTTTTTTCCATGTTTGCTTGAAGGAATAAAAACTAAACGCCATGGATGCACTTGAAGGCGATTGTTGGAAAATCCATTTTAAAAATGGGGATCAACGCTCGAGCGCCTTTTTGCCGTTAGCACCTTGTTTGCAGGAGAACCCAATTTTTTCCTCGGCAAAAAAAGTACACAAAGTTTTTCTCGGATATGAAGTGCGAAGTATGGAAAAGCTTTAGGAAACAAAAAAAAAATCTGAAAAAAATCACATGTAATCGTAGTATGGAAAAGGGAAATTTTTATTGTCATTCAGAATGAGGCTGCATAAAAGAAATGAACCATTTACGAACTGGAATTGTGTTTTTATAGTGTGTGCTAAAGTTTTATTCTTTAAGTGGAAAAAGTGGAACTTAAAGTCGGATACAATGCGAAAAGTTTAATGTCCGCTTTGTTCAAAAGAAAAAAAAACACATAAACTGAAAAACCATTAGTTGTTGCTCTTTGCACATTGATTGCCATTGCATATAAATATGAAAACGAAGGTATTCATTGAAAGTGCTAAGAACCATTATCTTCGATTGCATGCCAAACAGTATAGAAGTTAATGGAAAAATTATAGGTTTATGATCGCCGTGTATTATAAGGGGAAAATTCAGATTTTCTTGTATACTCGAGTTACCTTCCTTATACGGAAGACCAAAACATCAAACGCGCGACTTTTGTACTTCCTTGGACATTAAAAGTTACACCACCGGCCCTTAATTATGGTATTTGTGTCAGAGGCGTTTAATAAATTATTGGTTTCCTAATTACCTGTGGCGTGCCAAGGTTCTATCTTCAACGTAAGGGAAAATATTATGATGTATGCTCGTATGATTCTCCATAAAGGAAATAACCGAGTTTTACGGCACGTTGCGCAATGATAAATTACGTGTATATGACATCGTCAACTTGGACAGTGGAGCATATCATTAGAGTCGTAGAATAAATCCATATTAATAACTGATCGCAATATAAAAAAAAATCCAGAATATCAATAAAATCAAAACTGAACTCCAGTTTGCTTAAGGGATTCACAAACTGCATACCTAAACTGGTTAAAGATCATGTAATTAATGCAAAATATGGTATTCCGTATGTAAATTCAAATTCTTAAGCATGATCTTCACATGCATTTTCACATAATTGCGACTGCCTGATGCATTTAGTTAACGATCGATTGAGAAAAATAAGCTAAATTATTCACAGAGCAATAAATTTTATTATGCTTTTTATTCTTCAATTGAAACGATCGATCAATTAATTGCGTAATCAATTACTGATTTCAGGAAATTGTTTTACTATCCGACAATTAAACGATTTTCAAGGAATTGAAATAAGTACCAGGAAGACCGAGCCATGCTCGGAGACCCTAAAATCCTCCTTTTGCTGTTTTTTTTGGAGAAAAAAGTAGATTCACGTTATCTTTATAGTTAATTTCCTGAGATTGGAAATTCCCAATCTAAAAACCCCCTCTGTTAATTTCCTCTGGAAAAAAACGAAAGAAAGGATACTTTTGTTATCACTACAGGACCTTCCGTTTCGAATTTTCAAATTCTATTGTCAGATACAGGATTAGCGACATAGAAAATCCCTTTGATATTAATTTACTCGAAAACAGGATATTCGCGTCATCTTTATAGGACCTTTAATCCATTAAAAAACCCCTAATGCCAATTTTTTCAGAGAAAAAATGGGAAAAAGGATATTCACGTTATTCTTACATTCGCCGGAACAGTCCCGATTTAGTCATGAAACTAAAAAGGCATAATTCGATTTAGTCATGAAACCAAAAATTTTTGTCTGCAACGGAGTTTCTCCATAAGTTTCTACCTTCATCGTGTTTTCCTTCGTTTTTTTCCTGCAGCTCAACTCCTTCTTTCGCCTGCGGCGCATCGAAAAAAATAACATAAAAAGTGATTGAAAATTCACTTATTTTAGAAAATACCTGGCCAGGGGTCTCGAGGGGAGGGAAAAGTCAGGTTCATAGTGGAAAAATCGAAAGCCCTTAGCCCCCTTACACTCTCGAAAAAATCCGGGGACGAATTAACTCCGCCTGAAAACATAGCTAAAAGTTTAACACCGTAGCGCGGAGTTATTTTTACATTTGTATTTTACGGAGCTAAATATTCAATTTAACACCGTTTTGACCTAAATTTTAAATGAACTCCGAAAAGGAGTCAAAAATTCACTACAACTCCTTTTAGGAGTTATTTAATTGTAAAGGGTGTTCACGTTTAGAAGAGGCTTGCCAATTGGCTTCAACAGCCTATTGGGAAGGCAAATGGTTTACAATTCGAGAGGTCCCATGTTCGAGTCCCGGCAGAGACATGCAAGAAAAGTTTTTAACAAGTCAATATTAACTTTGGAAACACGAAAAAAAACTCAAAACATCTCAAATGCTTGCAAAAAAAGAGAATTTGGGAGGTTTTTTTCTTGGTAATAAGTTTGGTTTAACACCGAAAAATTGTTAAAAATTAACACCCATAAGGAATTGTTGTGAACTCCTAGCCCGGTGCTCGATTTTCTCCAATAGGTGATGGACTCCCTCAAACTCCCTTTCGGTGCGTAATCGACTCCATTTTTTCGAGAGTGTAGTAATACTGTAAAGTTTCACTAAGATCGGACCACCCAATTTTTTTTTTTTTTTTATTTTTTTATTTAACAATATAAAGTAGGTTTTTACATGGTATAATATAATGTGTGATAGCTATAAGATTAAATACCGATTAGTACTAATAGTTAATGCTTCAGCGCCATGAGGCCTAAAGAAGCAGATTAGTGAATTCGAAGATACCAGGCGAGGGGTATCGAGGGGGAATTTTCTCAGAGTTGAGACCTATCTAAATCGATTCCTTGTCCCCGAAACACCCTAACCACCAAGTTTCGTGAAAATCGTTATGCAGGTTTTCGAGATCGTTTGTGCAGACAGACAGACAGACAGACATTCCTCGTATTATAGGATTTACTTTGCGACCCTACCAGGTTTTTTTGGTATATAGCACGTATTTGCCACTAGAAATGTGTCCTATGCCACTATATAACCATATAGTTGGGTATAAATTTGTGCACCAGGAAGAATAAAAAAAAATATGGATTTCGATTTTACGAGTTATGAGAAAAAAGTACGAGTATACTCGTAGTTGGCAGTGAACGTATTTTAAAACAGTATTTAAACAATTTATTTACACCGTTTTTTTTCGTTTTTTTGAATTGCCACAAACATATTTGGTACATACAAAAAATTGAAAAATGCCGTAAATATTTGATCTTTGGAAAAATTTATTTCAGTTTGTCACTCACGAAAAATGTTTATTTGTCAACGAAATTTTTTAAACAATTTCACGATTTTATTTTGACATCTGTCGTGTTATAAATTAAACATAATTTAAATCACCACAACTTTTATGTTAAACAAAAACTCAACAGAAGAAAAACTTTGTAATCAACGAATAGCACGTCCTCCCCTAAAAATTTTACGATCTCCAGGGAATCTCCCTTCTATCAAAGTTTCATAAAAGATTTCAATCGAAGAATGTAGAACCCCTTAATCCTGCTCATTTTAGATGATACCACTATTGACATTTAGAATTTCAAACAAACAATTTTGATACAATCTCGAAATCCTCCTCAAATTACTCCCCAGCTCAAACGAAACGCACGGAAGAATTTTTTTTTTTCAAATTCTTCATCGGAAATTCCTTAAACCAATCCATTGTTGATCCTTTCAAAAACAAAGTTGAAGGCTCATTAAATTTCAAAAGTAAATCCCAACAAATAAAAAATACACCAAAAAATAAATATACGAAGCATTTTACAAACATATAAACTGGCATATCCATACGCCCAAATCTCTGTTTTTTTGCCTTTTTCTTATGAGACAAAGTAAACAACCTTTGTTCGTTGTCAGGTTCGATAAAAATGTCGTAAAACTTTCCGAGTTCTTTAAAGAAAATAAACTTTCAAACAGATGAGGGACATGTTCTTCAATTCGACATAGGATCATCGTCTTTAGGCCGTGGCTAAGAAACTGCACAATGAAAAATTTACATCCAAAACAGAAATCTTCATGTTCGCATTGCTTATAAGTTATAACAAGATTTTGATATGGCATCAGGTCCAAAGTAGTCTCACGCATATTGTCATCATGTGGATAAAGGCGATTTTGAAATCGTTTCCACCAATTGAATCAGGAGGGACAAATCCCACTTCGAATCCCAGTTTAAGATGCATCTCTAGCTTCTAATATGCACAGCCGAAGGAAGGCCTAGGGGGTATGTATTCTCCAGTTGGGTTCAAGTCATAAACCTTAAATACATGAAACAAGAAGAAATATGAGACCTTCTGGATTTTGTCCATTTGTGCCTTTTTATGCAATTTATTTTTTATGTCACTTTAATCTTGTCCCTCGTAAAGTATTCGTCAGATAAGCCATTTAGGATAAGACAACCTCCTGGAGACTTCATCGTTTCTTTAGAGTTCGTATGTTGTTCATTTTTATTCCACTTTGTCAGTTATTATTGGACTCATCCGATATCAATCATCAACGGATCTTCAATCTGTGTTTAAAGGGGATATCAATTTTAAAAGATTTAATCCATGTTGCACAACACCGATAAAAAATGAAAACAGACCAATAAAAAACAGAAACTTTGAATGCATAATTTTGTATTGGATGAGAAAAATTTATAAAATGAATTTTATGTCGTTCGACAAGTTCTAGTTGTAAAGTTTTTAATGTAAAATTCTTGGAAATTGAATTAAAAATGCTCATATTAGTATGTAGACAACGAATATCTGATACTCAATTTTCATAGATTTCTCAAAAATAACGCGTTCTATTAAAAAAAAATTTTTTTGGAGACAAAATACAATTTTCTGCAAAAAAAAAAATTTTTTTTAAAGAACGCGTCGTTTAGAATACAATTTTCTATAACTTTTTCATACATTTAAATTCACACGAACCACTCGTTAACGAAACAGAATCGTTTTTTTTCGATATTTTTCTTGTCTATAAAATACATCATGATAATTTTTGTTTATTCATCCCTCCTCATCCTCATCACTGTTTCGAGACATTTGTATGGGGTTCAGTTTAATATCGCTATCTGCCCCCCCCCTCCCCTCCCTGAACAGATATTTAAAAAAAAATTCCCTTAAATTTAAAATCACAATTTTTTGATAGAAAAAACATATTTTCGGCTAAAACTATGGAAAAAAGAGCCGCAGGCAACATTTTTCCTGAAAAAAGCACAATAGAAAGAAAAGTTTTAAGAAATTCGCCGCAGGCGTAATTGAAAATTTAAAGATGTATCACTTTGTTTTTTTTTTGAGCTATTCAAAACAATTCAAATGTCTTGTAAAGCGAATAGCTAAAATGGTTCACAAATCTTTTTGTTAATAATTTTAGTTATTTCAGGTTTCCCTGAGTTCAGCCCCGGTGCTGCTTGAAAAGCACATGCCCAGTTACGGGCATGCTTCTAAGAAGCAAAGACTCTTCTTAGGTCTACTCGAGAGTACTTGAGGATGAAACGCAGCTAAATATACCTTCTTGCAAGTTTCTTATGGCTGTTTTCACGAGATTTTTAGTAACCTCTAAATCGCTTTTTTAGTAATCGCTAAATACAAACATAACAAAAGCTATAATTGCTGGCAATCATTGGAGACCCGTATGGTGATATTCGTGTCAAAATTCGAACAGTTGTACCAAAATTCCACTTTGAAGTCAAACTTTCCAAAAAGATTTTGTAAAATTTATTCCAATCGGATTTTGATGTATGGGAGTTTTATGTAGAATCATATCCTAAATTCTTGGACTTTTTTGATAAGATGCACCGTTTTCGAGATATTCACAAAAAACATTTTCGTTCGTATGGGGGGTCAATTTTTGTCCATTAACACGTTGGCTGCCAAAGCCTTTTCAGGATTTTGATCGTGCAGTGCCAACGTCTTTTCATGATTTTGGTCACCTGAGGCCAACTTTTTTTTGTTATTTTTTGTTTCTTGGTGCCTAAAAATCATTTTTGACTACTCGCGACTTTATTATTGGTCCTAATTTTGCAGTTTATAACGGTTTTTTTGTGAGAACATAAAAGATCCTTTGGGGCCACGTCGCACGAAAATGTGCGACGCGGCCTCAGGGTAACATTTGGGTGTCGCACGAAAACGTGCGACATGGCAGCCAACGTGTTAACGAATTTAGCCTCGGATTTTACAAAAAACGGATCTGTGCAAAATTTCAAGTCTCTAGCTCAATCCGTGCGCCCGCAATCCGCGCCACAGACGGACAGACGGACGGACGGACAGACGGACAGACGGACAGGCGGACAGACGGACAGACAGACGGACGGACGGACGGACGGACGGACATGCAAAATTCAATTTTTTTTTATCATTATAAACACACTGGTGTAATTCATTTTTGTGTGTGATGACGGGATCTTGGCGTTACAAACGGTAAAGCAAAGTTAATATACCCTTTGGTTTCACCATACGGGAATAAAAATGGCTTGTTAACTCGATTTAGTAGTCGATAAAAGTTTTATGAAACCAACCAAAAAAACATTTATTACAAGATTTTTTCACTAATTTTTATTTTTTTATTTTTTTAATTTAAAAATTTTTGTTAAAAACGATTTCTTCAAATAGATTTTCTGGCGGAAAATTTTCAAATAAAAGACAACCTTATAACATTTCCCAATGCTCTTCTTGTGTCTTCGGATAAAATCATTTAAAATTATTCTAATAATTTCAATGACATGAAATACATTGAATTGCGCCGACAACAATCGTGACATAAAATTCCACATTTTACGAGACATTTGAAATTGCACTAAAAGCGAGCGCAGATAAAAACCAAACCGCCCAGATACGTTTTGAAAATTTTTACTGAATTTTCATTTGGAATTCGCTTTTTTTGCCGGATGACCTTAAAGTCGGATATCTTTTTGTACGGCCTCACGTTTCGATAAGACGCGAATTTCGATTTCTCTCATCAAATTGTTCCATTGTGGCCAATGGTTAAACGGGGGACGCCTTTTCTTATTGAACCAGTCTTGAATCTTAGATAGTCTTCAATTCTACTGGAATCTCTTAAGAAAAAAACCCCCTTTCACCCCTTAATGCCGGCAGTACCATATCGTCATATGCGATGCCATAGAATTCGTGAGCCCATGTGCGATAAAACGAAATTCTTCTACTTATGCCGTGCGGATTTCTTCAGGTTTCTCGTTTGTAGTCATACAACCGTCGGACCAATTTCACGTTTTGAACTCTGATTAAATTATCTTAGGAGGATTTTTTTTTGTTTTCTTAAGATTCTCGTTTTTGACTTGTTCTTAATTAAAAATAACCTTTTGTTAAAAAAAAATCTATAAAACGTGCGTACGTTCGATATCTTAAACTGATGTTGTATACAAAACAGCACATATGGCTCCGACCTCGAGAGATAAACACTGGATTCCAGACCAGAAGAAGACTTTAATCACCCCAAAATGCTGGGATGCTTTGGGGATTCTGTATAAAAACAGTTCAGTTTTATATCTGTTTAGTTTTAGGTTCCGCTGGCGTGAGACATTTGTGGGCAGGAACATTGAAAATCACACGTTACTCCATATACGAGCATGTATGAGAATCTATATTGTAAATCGATGTGATCGGGAATAGCGGCAGTAAACTGAAATAATATTAGTTCAGACCAGCAGCGCAACTAAGCAACATAACAGCATAAAAAAACATATACAAAAGTATATTCTCGTATAGAACACAAAGTTATATTTCGTGATCAAAAGGGTTTGGTTTAGTCAGGCTCGTGAAAGGTTGAAGGATTTATGTATTGGCCAAGGAGATTAATGTTTCTTTAGGTTTGGCTTAAATTCATTGCCATATGCATATACTTTGGATTTTTCGTATTTCTTCTGCTTAACAGCCGTTTTTCCGAACGATTTATGTATAAAAATGGAAATTCCCTCGCATTGACTGGAGTCATGCACCTGTTGTTACTTTAGATTTATTCATATCCACATGTGAATTAAAGGAAAACTGAAAACTGTCGAAAATATTACGACCTAATCTTATTCGAAACATTTACTTAACTAATGGAAGGGAAAATATGTTGTTTTTCTTCTGATCCATTGCTTAGATATCGATTTTATGGGCATACATAATCTGTACTTATGTAAGGGAAAATTTTTATGAAAAAATAATAAACAAAACTGATGGAATTTGTAAGATTTTTGCTAAGAAAATTTAATTAAAACCATCTTTTTCAACGCAAGAAGGAATTTTCAAACCATTTCAGTGATAAATTCCCCGTTGTTATCACCACATTTCTAAAACAATTTACGATTTTTCCAATTTTCCCTGCCAACATCAACTCTCCAACAGCTTTTCAACATAATCGATTGTGATAACGGAATTATGTATATTTTTATCAAACAAAATTAATCTTTTAGCTCACCACATATGCAGCGGTAAATTACTAATAGAATAAATTTCCAATTTTCCTAGAATCTCGTGAAAAACAAGTTTGATAGCTCATAGTTTTAATCGAAATAGGAGTTTTAATGCCTATAATTACAAGTTCTTCTTCTTCTTCTCTTGATACTCCTATCATTTTTCCGCTTTTCCAGTTATACGCTCGATAATAGTCCCTACAGCCTTTCAGAAAATGCCTATAAATAGAAAACTCTAACATTCACTTATAGTGTGAAAATTTTATGGTTAAATTAATGATGAGCAATTAATCAAGGCCGACTTCCATTTCAACAGTTTTGGTGTCGAGGCGGGATGGTAGCCGGAATGTTGGGAAAAGCGAGAAAAAGATTTATCTTCTAGTGATAGATTAAGGGCTAACTGGCAATTAAGGTAACGTTAGTTTTTATGACACACTGACCATTTAAGTTACTATCTTAAAACTGTTGATAACAGGATAAATTTATGCATAGTAAAAGACGCCATTAATGTTGAGTTAAAGGTAAATTGAAGAAGATTGGGGAAAACAATGTTAGTCAATTAATATACGATTACTCTAAAGCTTTAGACTACCGGCATTTTATCATTAAAATCATAGGTTTTTGTTTTGAACATTTGTTACATGTTCGGTCGGAATCTACCTAGATTCATATTGCGTGGAGTCGCCGAAATTGTATGTGGCCCCATACGAGACCACTCCGGCAGTCTCAAGGTTAATCAATTTTTTTATTGAAAACAGTTCCAAAAACAGAATATCTAAAATGACTTTTTTTGATTAATCTTTATTTTAATTTAGAACATTTTAAAGTACATTTTGAAGAAAAAAATTTAAAAAAAAAGCTTTTAAAAAGCTTTTATTTAAAAAACACACTCAAAAGGAAGGAAAAAAAATTTTTTTGGGCCCTGTGTATGTATCAGAAATAAAAGCAAGACAAATATTTATTTTATTTTATTTTTTATGTCCTTATCTCGCGTTTATTTCTAATACACAGTGCCCAAAAAATTATTTTTTTCCATTTTAATGCATTTTTTTTTTAAATAAAAGCTTTTTAAAAAAATTTTGAAAAAGTTTTAAATGAACCTTCAAAATATGGTTGCTAAGGCAAAGAAGTAAGGTAAAGAGAAGAACATCTTCGCTATTATAGTAAAAGATAATTTGTTTTAAAATTTTTACAAGATTTTTTCATTGTTACATTAGTATATTACTAGCAGACCCTACGTTGCCAGCTTAAAGTTTTTTGTATAAATTTTAGAATGCCAAAAAACCATAAATAACTTAAAAACTTTTGGGAAAAAATATTGTCTTAACAGGACCTTCCGTTAGAGTTACTGAAACTGAAACGCCGGATTCGAAATCAGCGATCCCGAAAACCTCCCAAAGTCAGTTTTGAGAGAAAAATTGGAAAACGGGCATTTTCGAGTTTTGAAATTCCAACACCAGATTCGTAATTAGCGACCCTAAATACCCTATAATGCCAATTTTTCGGAAAAAAATGGGAAAAATGATATTTACGTTATCCTTTCAGGACCTTCCGATTAGAATTTTGAAATTCCGATATCCAACTCGTGATCAGCGACCACGGAAAAATCCTAAAGCCAGTTTATCGGAGACAAAATTAGAAAAAGGATATTTGCGTTATCCTTACAGGACCTTCCGCGTAAAATTTAAAAAATCTAACACGGGATTCTTGATTATTGACCCCAAAAACCCCATAATGCCAATTTTTCCGGGGAAAAATAGGAAAACGGATATTTGTGTTATCCTTACAGGACCTTCTGTTTCGAATTTTGAAAATCTAACCCTTCTCCTCCTGGCAACGCAGATCATTTGCAAAAAACCGCGTAAAAATCGGTCCAGTAGTTTTTGAATTTTGTAATCTCAAACAGATCAACAGACCATCCAACAAACATCCATTTTTATACCCGTATGGTGAAACCAAAGGGTATATTAGATTTGCCTTACCGTTTGTAACGCCAAGATCCCGTCATCACAAAAAAAATGAATTACACCATTGTGTTTAGAATGATAAAAAAAAGTTGAATTTAGCATGTCCGTCCGTCTGTCCGTCCGTCCGTCTGTCCGTCCGTCTGTCTGTCCGTCCGTCCGTCTGTCTGTAGCGCGGATTTCGGGCGCACGGATTGAGCTAGAGACTTGAAATTTTGCACAGATCCGTTTTTCGTAAAATGTGAGGCTAAGTTCGTTAATGGGCAAAAATGGTACCCCCCCTACCCTCCATTCGAACGAAAACTTTTTTTCTGAATATCTCAGAAACGGTGCATCTTATCAAAAAAGTCTAAGAACAAAAGTTATTCAGGATATTATTCTACATAAAACTCCCATACATCAAAATCCGATTGGAACAAATTTTAAAAAATCTTATTGGAAAGTTTGACTTCATAGTGGAATTTTGGTACAACTGTTCGAATTTTGATACGAAGATCACCATACGGGTTTTCAATAATTGCCAGATTGGCAATTATAGCTTTTGTTATAGATTTACAAAATGTCAGAAAAAATATAAATCTTTTACAAATATTTAACTCTCTCAATGGATTTGTCCTATATATGGGACAGACCTTTAAATTCATTTAGCGGCTTCTGTAACGGTTTTTTAAAGGCTTTGTTTAATTTTCATCATTGAATGGACACTTTTCTAAACACTGAGTCAGTGAAACTTTAGATTTTGTGAAGGGCGATCCCGGTTGCTGCGTTCGCCCAGCCATTGAGAGGGTTAAATCTGTAAAAGATTACAAGAAAAATCTCATAAAATACGGATTCAGCGTTAGCAGTCATTCATTTTACCAAAAACAAGTATTACTTCCTCAACAGATCGTTAAATCGTGACCATTTAAAAAAATGTTGTTTTGATTTTTCCCAGAACGAGTTTTCCATTCCAAATGAATATATTTAGATCCTTGGCGTCTAACAAATTGGAAATTTAAAACTCACACAATTAATATTAACTGTAAATGACGATAATTGATTATATAGAGTAATTTCTTTCGCTAATCCATTATTAAGACTTTAGACGATGACAACATGCTCCGGAAAACTCGAATTTTAAAAAAAATCCATTGCATATCAATTCATCCTTAATTAATCTCCAGACCATTCGAATTTCCGAATACCTACGAATACCTGAAATAGCTTGCCTGATTCATATATTCTTGGTCTAACGTTCCATTGACTGAGCACAGGCACTTCATGTTAAAATAAAAGGCGAACTCTAAAATTAATGCTATATTAAACGTATAATAAAATATCTTAAATTAATATCAAGTTCTATAAATCATTAATTCTTATCAGACTTTGTAGTCTCTCAACGAGTTCGATTCGTAAAAGCGAGTTCAGGTGTAGTGATGTTGGCTAAATAGAGAAATAATCCAGTGCGATCATTAAAAACGGAAAAAGGGGGCAGGGCGTTTGAAGATTCCAACGAGTTCACCTTTATTCACGCTGATACAGGTGTATTTTACACAGTTTTCCTGCACCAATTTGCTGTTAAATATTAATTGCGGGCTGTAAATGGAAAAGTATTGTTATTGTAGGAAATCTGGGCACCAATTATGTATTCCGACGCGTCTCTGACTTTCGACTTCGACGCAGCTTTTAACTCTTGACTTCGCCATATCTGCAGCTTGAAATTTCGCGGAATCGTCACTATGAATCGAAATGTAATTTTGACTATCACTCCAGGAAATTTTAAAATGCTGATATGGTGAAGTAAAGAGTTAAAAGCTGCGTCGAAGTCGAAAGACAGAGACGCGTCGGAATACATTATTGGTGCCCTGGCCTTAAAATGGGCATTAATTAAAAGAAAAAGAATGTGTAAGTTTAGTTGGTTGTGAACCGGGAGAGAAGAGAGGAGGAGTTTGAAGGTTGGAAGTTTAAGACGAAAAATAGTTGTTTGAAGAAGAAAAATAATTATATCTTCATATTCGAGTGGCTCTTTAAGATTGGTCTCTTTAAATTCAAGTTTCATAAAGGTTTATCTTCTGTACTGCCCGCACCTTCAGTTTTACATGGATCTTACGCCCCAATCTTTGCCGAAAGAAGTAAATTTTCCTGGCACTTTTTTTGTGTCTTCTTTTCTTTAGAACACATCGGAAGTTGCGCCGCAGGTAGAATTTTTGGGGATAAATATTTAACAACCGAAAAATTGCAATTAAATCACAAGCGAATTTAAAACAAGAGACACGATAAAGGCAACAACTTCTCAAAAAAGAAGAAATAAATGTGCTGAAGAAAATTGAGAAGAACATCACTCTTCAAACACAGTCAAACCTGGAAAAGTGGGATCTCATGAGATCGTCCCACGGATCCCACCAATAGAGTTTTCCCCACTTTCCTTAAGTTACCTTTTCTGTTGAAAAACGGTCGGACCGAACAATCCTTCCCAATTATAGAGGCTTCCCACTTACCCAGGTTCGACTGTACGTACTTTACTCGTTAAACCAAGTGACGTTGGCGGTTGATATAAATAATGCCGGGAAAGCCATTCTGTCGACGGTTTCTGGGGCGGTCAAAATTCTCAACAATATGAAAATGACCTGCTGATCTCCTGAACGTTTTCTCTGTATCTTCTTTACGAATAGCATTCCATTTTCAAATAAATATAAATGTAGTACTTGAGCAATTTAATGATTAAACATTAGAATTGCAGGGCTGAATTTTATTATGCGAACAATTAAAACCCAGAAAATGGCCTTCTTAATGTTTTCGAAGCATGTAAGCTGTTCTTGAAGATCGCGGCGCGACGTAATTCAAGTTTACATAAATCTGGCAGTGGAAACGTAGAGAAGCATCTGAAACCGCATAACATAATGGTTTTAAGTATTTGTTTAACATTTGGCTGATTTATTTACGACCAATAATAAAAACTTTATTGAATGATCTTTAAACGGTTTATCCAGGTGTTTGCCGTTTATGATTACATCGCGAATCAGCATAACGAACGTTAATTCATTCGTTCAAATTACGAATCTTCTCAGGTTTACATACAATTACCAAGTCTGGCGACAATCATTTTGAATTGTCCCATTTGTAATTGACTTGTAGATAAGCTTGGCAGCTTCAAACCGTTATACAATGTTTAACGTAGGTAAAAAAAAAACTGAAAACCGATCATGGTTACTAACAACGCTACGAAATGTCCATCTAATGAATTTTTATCTTCTATTCAAACTCAAGTGGTTATTCTTGTACAGCAGCCAGGTGGTACTCATTGAATGCATAGATTTATTCTAGAATTTCAGATCCGTCTGTACACTGAGAAAAATAATAAAGCTGATCCAAGTCAACTTTGGCCTGCAGCATGTAGACGGCGTTATCCATGACATCCTCGAAATACCTGTCTCATGGCAATCTGTGCATCTCCATACGACCTAATTTACTTGCTGCAGGTTTAGTTTTTGAATTTCTACCGCGACAGGTTGACAGATTTTTACTTTTCTTAACGCAAGTGAACGCGCGCCTAGCATAGGCTAAATTTCCCTGCAGGAAGCCAACTACGCCGTCCACAAGTCAACGACTTTTACTCCATTTTTCTGAGTGTATTGCTTCATCTTTGGTTGGAAATTACATTGTCACTTCGATCAGACGTTCCCTGATTGTATGGCAACAAAATTGACTTGAAACAACATTTTTCGATGATCAAAGTCGCATGCCATTAGTGAGCAAATCTGTAACATCATCACAGAGTACATCATCAAATGATATCAAGTTCTACATATGTCGCGATGGTATGGTTCTGAAACTAACTCACATTTTCAATTTGTTACAAATCTCCATTGCCGTGGAATTAATTATGTAAATTGGACAACTGTCGGATCCAAACATTTCTTCAGACTTCATTCCGAAATTGCTATCGACTTAAATTGTGAGCAGCGCGGTCGGTTCCCGTTTCTGTTCCCAATCATCACTCGAGTTTTACTAATTCCTTGGGATTGGCAATTGAAGATTGAAGCTGGAATTGAACTTGAAATTCCCGATTGCTGTGGTAAATCTAAATTGACTTTGCGACCAGAGATGATGGCTGGATGACAAGTCAAAGCCGTGACGCGGTTGCTCTGTTAGACCTACTCAAGTGAATTAATTTAAACCAAGCCGCCTTAGGTTCGGATCTACTCTAAGATTATCTTATTTATTCTTAATTCCAGAGAACTTGAATTGATCCTCTTCGAATGAAGCCGATATTTTCAAACCCTATGGAGTGCAGCATTAAGGGTTTTCCTCTTGTCTGACATTCTTTGCTCGTACACGCTTCAAAAATATGTCTCGGACATCTTACAGAACTGGATCTGACAGCACTTTCAGTCAAGAATTCCTCTTTGTTTTGTTTATTCCCTCAGCGAATGGCCAATATTTTTGTTTTCACGTCAACAACACGAAGGATGTATTTATGGACAAATTATAGGGGATTGTAGGACACATATTTTTATCATTGAGAACAAATTTGACTAACTCTAGAAGTTGAAAATGTCGCTGACTACTATTTTTTTTAAATAAAGTTAAGATGAAGATAGACATTTATGAAAAAACGGCGTCCTGAAATAGTTAGGTTTCAGGACGCCGGCACAACATTCCTAAATCTGAGACTTTCCCGACGAATCAGGGATATGTGAAATTTCCCATTTCTTCATGGTTATGCGCGCGACCTCGTAAACTATTTAAGAAATTTCAAGGAGGTTTTTACTATTAAATCGAAAGAAAATCACTAAAACTAACCCCGCTTTCCTACATACCCCTCTCCTGCTATATTCTGAATCGCTGACGACATTTTGATCCGACTTTCACTTTTTGAAATGCCACCCCTCATGGAAATTTATGGCTCACGCCAATCGACCCACCTTCTACCAATTACCCGAGTTTTCCATTTTTCACTCGCTGTCCCGTATTAGAAAAGTCCACCAATGAGGAAATTCAATCACTTCAATATGAACTCATCTTGTTATCTCCTGAACTCCTGAAAGGAATTTGACCTAATTTTAGAATGAAGTCACGCAAAGATTGTTTGGGAAATCTTATAAATATTTTACAAAAGGGGTTTTTTTCTCACAAGTGTGTTCGGGATTTTTTTTTCCATAATTTTGTAGTATTTTGAAATTTTACTGAGCAGAGGATAAAAACACATTTTGTCATCTGAATATTATTGTAGTTTGGGCCATGCTAAGAAAAACTGATAAATGCGTACAGCAAAACGTATATCTATGGCACAAACTAGCACTCAGATGCTGATTTTTCTTAATATTGTTTCAAAATCGTTTTGTACAAAATATCCCACCCTCCCATATTCTCAATCCCATGTTCAATATTTTTATTTGGTAAACGATTGAATTTTTCCAGCGAATTGCTACCATCTGCTGCTAAATGCGAGTGATCTCATTGTAAGATGAAAATTTTATCAGTTTTTTTTAGTGAAAAAGAAACCATACATTACTATTGATGCCTATTTTGGTTAAATGGAACTGGGATAGATCAGATAATTTTATTTAGAACTTGGTCAACATCAGAACATCAGTTCGAAGGCAAGGATTTTCTTTGTCAGAAGTTGTGAAAAAAAATCTAAAATATCCAAAGAAAACGATGTCTTAGAATTCCTTAGTAAAAATAGTTACAAGAGGTATTAAATTCATTTAATTATGTTTTCTGTTTAATTGACTTTTTCAATCGATGTTCAGATGAATTAAGGTATCTCACAGGTAAATTGAGGTAATTCTTAGGATGTTGCTTGTTTCCACTTAGGATAACGTATTGGAACTACAAATTCCTGTTCTAAAAAAATCGTGAAAAAAAAACACTTTACTGCCAACTATGTTTGTATTTTAATAATCTAGGATAACTTCAAGATAAAATTTTCTGTCAAACATTTTTTTATCAATTTTTGTACGCATGGTTTTTCCACTTCACTTTGAGCACATGCCGCGAAAGACGAAAAATTATTGGAAAATCTTGTTTAAACTGTGAAGTCGGACTAATGGTGACCATGCCGGCCATTCCGGGACAGTCCCGGATTTAGGCATGTTGTCCCGGCGTTCCGTAAGTTGAACTTTCATCCTGGATTTTTTAGTTTATCAAACGATAGGAAAAACTATCACTCAATGTGCAAAACGTACTCTATTTCGCCTGACGGTTACTGAGGCGCATTTTGTCAACGATTTTCTATAAGAACCGCAAGTATCTCAAAAGGTTTGGTCAGCGGCGCATTTCTTATTATTGGGATTTCTTCAGTTTTCGTTGCGATTATTTATGAAACGTTAAAAAACTCGAGAAATTAAGTTAAATTTCGCTTTAGACTATGTAGATTATAATTTAAATCATTCCGCGTCACTCAGTTTAAAAAATGCATATTTCTTAATTGTTTTTCCTTGGTATCAAGTTTATATTCTAGATCAGATATTCTAGATCAGATATTCTAGATCAGGCATCATCAGCTAGTGGCTCGGCTGGCTCATCACACAGATTGGCTTAAACAGCGTAGCCACTATAATCGACCTTTTATTGTGTGCTGTAATGCTTGTGTGTGCGGCTTCGGATCGCAGAAATAAAACGAATCGTGCTTTGAGTTGGAATCGGGGCATTATTAGCATGACGCAAACCAGTTCGTGTCAAGCCATTGCCGTGGAAGGTTGTGTTTCATTGAACTGTATTCTTATTTGTAGTGGTTATAAATTTTGATTGTAAAGGTAGCGACAGTTACTTTGATTGCCCCTGTTCTAGATGTTATAATCCCACACACCTTTCTATCGCTCATTTTGTCCCAAATCGACCCAAAATAAGTATGATTACCGTAATCAGACCTGAGGCCCTATCACCGAACACGATACGAGTCGTAGATTTAATGTTGTTGTTGGTAGAAAACACTAACAACAACAACATTGAATTTACGATTCGAACCAATCGTATCGTGTTCGGTGATAGGGCCTTTGACTTGCTGTCAGCACCTCTAACTCGGAAACCTATCGACCGATTTAAGGAGTGTCCATAAATTACGTCTTGCTAGTTTTGAGCTTTTCTGTTACCCCCCACCATCTTTTTTTAGGATTTTTTGTATAGAATTTAATACGGTCGTCATATTACCGACCACTCCTCATTCCCTCTAAAAGTATGACGAATTTTATAGACAGACCATAATGCTACATTTACACGAATGACAAATTTGTCATTTTTTTCTTGTCATTATGTTAATTCCCGTGTAAATGGCATAATTTTTGTAATTTTTTCTGTCAGAAAATGTCAATCTCTCATAAAAGAATGAACTTGTCCATTCTTTTATGCCAGATTGTCATTCGTGCAAACGCAATATTAGTTATGACAACTTTAGTATTCAACTTTTGTCATAACTAATATTGCGTTTGTACGAATGACAATCTGGCATAAAAGAATGGACAAGTTCATTCTTTTATGAGATTTTGACATTTTCTGACAGAAAAAATTACAAAAATTATGCCATTTACACGGGAATTAACATAATGACAAGAAAAAAATGACAAATTTGTCATTCGTGTAAATGTAGCATAACTCAAATTTTGTCTTATGCTGACTGAAGAAAATTTGTTACAAATCGCGTCTTTTTTGTGACAGACCAATATTCTTTTTTATCAAACAAATCTCCAAGTTAGTCAGTTCAGGAGGAAGACTTTGTTCCAATTGCCTAAAAGTAGACAATGGATAGAAAACTATTAAAATTATGTTGTATGCGAATTTTGTAGAGTCGCAACCCATTTCATTTGTAAGTACGTCGTACTGATTTATCGATTTTCTTTATAGGGAACAATTCCGGATGCCTGTATAGATCGAAACATATAAAGAGAAAAGTCTTTTTTCAAATAAATACCAAAATATTTATTATCTCCAGGGTTAAAAAAAAAATGTGGTGAAAATCGGAATATTAAAAAAAAATTGTTCTTATTACGATTATGAACGAGCTAAATGTTCAACTTTCAACCCCATTTCCTGTTCTCCCCCAAACAACATAAACTTGTACTGTAAATACAACGAAACCTTCTTTCAAACTCCATAGAATTTTATATTATGTAGGGTCGATGTTAAAAATATTTTAATAAGCGTAAAATATGTGCAGTAAACGACAGCATAATAATTCAGCCTCAACATCCTGCCCTCAATTTTTTTTTGCAGTACTACTTGAAAAGAGATCCGAATGAAATGAAGAATGTGTTCCGCCTCGGGAGCTCCCTTTTTGAATATGCGCTGAAATTCATCAATGTCCATCTCATCCTCTTCAGCTTCGGGAATGATTGAAAAAAAGCCATTCAGCTCATCCACCGTATAGAAACAAAACCCGGAATTATGCGGGATGCAGTGGACAGAATTTTCATTTTTCAACAAGAAACTGTTGGAATTCATCACAATAACAGATCACGAAGTGTTCCTTTTTACAGTGCGGCCCTTTCCTCCAAAGATTCTTTTCGGTCCATGAATTCAGTTCACCTTACAGACACGCTACAGGTTGACATATTTGCTGTTGTCATCCCGAAGAACCAGATACGACGGAAAATAAGTCGTGGCCTTGATTCACTTGAACGACTTCTGAATATTTTGTCAAGTTCAGGTTCAGGTTGTGATTTGAAATTCTGCTTCCCAAACGTTTTGTTCTGTTTTGTCATTTCTGGGCGATCATCAGAGTGGCAGAACGGGAGGGGGTGGGGGGTATCACTCCACTTTAGGTACTTCAAACTTTTTAGATAAAAGCACCAACAAAAATCTTTTTACCTGTAGATATTCTCCGCCGCGATTTATGTTATCGCCAATGTTCCGACGATAATTGTTTGGAGGGTTTTGCTCAACTTGCAGAACCTTGCGATTGTCGCGATTTATAGGATTTTTTGATGGAACCATAAGAATCGCTGGCAACAGGAACAAAAGGCAAGTAGCAGCCAGCATCATCGTTGCTCTTGGCAATTTCCCTCAACTGTCGACATATAAAAACCAACTTAAGACTATTTTACAACTGACGAAAGGGGGGTTTTTCATGATAATAGAGGCGAGGGGGTAGGGGACAAAATCCAAGAGGATTCCATTAAGACGAACTAAACAAAAGTTAAAAGCACGACAATGTTGAGTGAGGGAATTGAATGTGGGACTCAATTAAAGTAATTGGAAAGGTTGCCAAAGATCTTTTTTCATCATATTTTTCGTTTTGTTTTTCTTCACAGTATTTTCAAGTTGTGTAGCACGTATATTTTCACATTATCAAAAGAGAGACACTTGAAATTCCGTCGTCAACATTTCGCTGACAACAAGCGCAAAATAGTCAACTGGATACAGAATTATGGCTCAAGTGATAAAGAAATGCGAGGGGAAAAAACATAAAAGCGGGTACGGGATGAAGACAACCTTCAGCACAAGAGAAGACATAATGCTTTTTACAGTAAATTTTAGTTAAGTGATGAGCTCCTGTCTTACGCGACACCGACAACAACAGCACCGGTTCATTATAGGGATGTGAAAATAGGGACAGACAACTTTACACCGAGGCCATTTACGCGAATATTTCGTCTTTAAATGGTAAAAATAATCATATACCAACTCGTACAAGTGGCATTTATCGAGGAAATTTCATTTTTCCACATTTAAGATTTCGCAAATTGTTATTCATGCTTTAATTAACGCACAATTTACGAGGAGGTAACCCCAAGCAACAGTTTTTGTTTAATGACTTTATTTCGCGAACGAGAAAACATTTTTGCTGGACCAAGTTGAGGTTAATAAGTAGGTTTTGTAGTAAATTTGATAAAAATTAAAAAAAAAAAAATTTCCCGATGTATTAGAATATTTTTCCCACAACGTTTTTCTATATTTCTAAAAGATTGATATATCCTTTTGATTGAAAAATAGAAGCTTAAAGAAAAAGTAGTGAAATTTGACTACAATATAGCCAATTTTACAAGAAAATTGGTGAAAATAACAATCGCTTTAGTAAATTTAACTATTTATTTGTAAAGTTATCTATTTCGTAATCCCGGCTACCCTCGCAAAGTTCTATGTTGGGATTTCTACGCGAGTAACTCTCAAAAACTCTCTTCAAACAGACTTCAAATGTCAAATTACTGACAACGCATTAAAACACATTTAGCGAACTGGCAGTCAGTGCATTTACACGAGACTGTGTTAGCGACTGTATGTCAGCTCTACAGACGCGTGTAAGGGCCGGGTAACTCGCAGGAGGTTGTCCATTTGAGAGTTAATTTCGGCGATTTTTCTCTTTTCAAGACCAATATCTTGATTTTTTTGACATCTTGCTTTGGCGAGTTCTCGAGAGCTACTAGCGAAATTCAAACCCCGCACCGTTCGTATCTGGGGAGCTACTCTCCGAGAGTTCAGTGGAGGCCTGTCGACTAGAGGGTAGAATTACTTTTGACAGCTCGCAGAAACTATCTCGCGAGTTCCTGCGAGCGACTCTCAGAGACGTGTCCATTTGCGAGTAGCTACTATCGAGAAATCTCGAGAGATTTACTCTCATGTGGACCGGCACCTTAATGCAGCTTGAATATAACGTACTCACGAAAATATTTATTATTAGACTGTGGAATTTTATATGACACGATTGATATACACCAAAACCTCGAATTGCGCCGCTCCGATTTTGGTCGTTCTGAAGTTGCGTGGTTCAAATATGTTCGTGGTTTCAAAGTTGCGTCGTTCAAAAATGTTCGTGGTTTCAAAGTTGCGTAGCATCGGTGATATTTCAATTTGCGTCACCTTTACAAATGTTGGAATTCATGGTTCAGAATCGGTTAAGTTGTTATCCTATAATATAATACGAGGAATGTCTGTCTGTCTGTCTGTCTGCACAAAAGATCTCGAAAACCCGCCTAACGATTTTCACGAAACTTGAGGGTTAGGGATTTTCGGGGACAAGAAATCGATCTAGATAGGTCTCACCCCTGAGAAAATTCCCCTTCGATACCCCTCGCCTGTTATCTTCGAATTGGGTGGACGATCTTAATGAAACTTTACAGTATTACTAAGAGGGCTAAGGGCTAAGGGCTTTTTATTTTTCCAATACTAACCTGACTTTTCCCTCCCCTCGATACCCCTCGCCTGGTATCAACGAATTGGGTGGTCCGTTCTTAATGAAACTTTACAGTATTACTAAGGGGGCTAAGGGCTTTCGATTTTTCTACTACAAACCTGACTTTTCCCTCCCCTCGATAACCCTCACCTGGTGTCTCAAAACAACGTTTCAAAAATCGGTGACAGCGAATACTCAATAACCACTCAACCGATTTCTATGAAATTTTGTTATCGCGCTTTAGTTTTAGTTCTAGCTTTCTAGGTCGAGAATTTAAAAACTCTGGAAAAGCTCTGTAAAGATAATGTGAATTTAATTTTTCCCCAAAAATCACCAAAAGTAGGATTTTGAGGTCGCCGAGCATGTCTCGGTCTTCCTGGTACCAAAACCTTATTTGAGGAAAACTTGGGGTTGTGTTGTAGTGCCATTAATCAGAACATTTCAATTGTAATTTCTTGTGGAAGTAAGTCATGATACAACTCAACATCTCTAATAAAAACCTTAGTGTTGTATTACTTGTGCGATTCATTAGAATTCCAACTGTTTCGAGGGAAGGTGATCACAAAAATTTTGCACATATTAAACATTTCAACATGTCGGCACATTTTTTTTTATCCTTCTCATCAATCGAGCAAAAGCAATCTCGCAACAAACAAAGCCCGTTAAATATTTTAATATTCACAAAAATTCCATAATTTTTTAATATTTAGCTGTGCTGTTGTTTCTCTCCCCCATTCTTCCCAATTCCCTTCATTTCACGGGAAATGTATTCATTTTCCATTAAATTAATCACCTGTTACACGACTTCGGTAGCTAAAAAACACAATAATTTTTTGCTCCTGACATTTTATATTAATAAATACATAGAAAAGTAGCCAAATGGCATAGTGAGTGGCCAATCAACTCGCCGAGACCATCGAATGCCTTTCAATAAATGTAATATTTTGACCAGGCGAGGCGGCCAGCCAAATATCGTTATGTTTTATGATTTATGGTCAAAACAGATGTCCGAGGGGCTGAAAAAACAACACAGGGAGTCTCAGATGGTTCCGGGGGAGCACGGGATACAAATTTCAGGTTAATGTGAGCATTAATTACCATCCATGTTTAGTTATAACGAGCTCCATAGAATATTTCGACATTGGGTAATATTTTTCGTGAAATTTGTTTCACATCCCATAATGATTAACATATAAAAAGAATACATTTTGATGGATATTTGGATACACACACAAAATATTAAATTGAATATACTTATTGACCACCCGGGGGGCATTTTCCGGTCGATCCGGCTTTGTTTAAAAGTTCTATGGGTAATTTGGTTACAAATTACAAAAAGAGTGTGGGTGGATTTCTATTTTGTTAAAAAAAAAACTGGCAGACGTAAATAACCGTTTGAAAAACATGAATTTTAATAATAATGCGACTTGACACAGAACAAAGGAATGTATTATTATGGTCGTAAATAATTTCATATTAAATTATATTGCTTTTAAATAAAATCGCTTTTAAATTCAAAAACCGATTACTATGGAAATATTTTAATAATGTTATTTAGTAGAATTTAGTTAAGTATTTCGATGGAAATAATGTAATTACAACCATAACACGCATTTATTGTGATATTTCAATTAAAATTAATTAATAACTGAATATATTTACCCAGGGTTGTTTGTTCATCTAAAAGGTTTTCGGTTGTGTTGGTTTAAAAAGATTTTAAAAGTAAATCTGGAGTGGTATTCCGTAACTTGATTGAAGCGTTTGTTTCGAGTTATAAGAAAAAGTGGTATTTGCTATCTCAGTTTCTCTCTGTCATTTATTTCCGTCAAAACAGAGACAGCGAATACTTCTTGTTCTTCTAACTCGAAACAAACGCTTGAATCAAGTTACGGAATATCACTCCAGATTTCATGTAAAATCTTATTTCAAAACCTTTTCTTATTTGCAAGTTTGTTTTTTATAAAAGAAGCATCGTTTTCGAGAAAACCGCGAAGAATTTTTAAATTTCTATGAGTGCGGAGGAAGAAATAGTCTTACTGAAATTTAATGTATGGGCAAGTTATGTAAAATAACTTTTTTTTGTTCTATAGGAAATATCAGAACACTTTTTCATTTAGAATCCCTCCACCTCCTCACCCTCACCACCTTTTAGACATGCTTCACCCGCCTAAAAGTGTGGCGTATGTTATAGACATCCCTCTATACCAATTTTCAACTTTGTAACTCTTGCATAGACTGAACTTTCCACAAAAACGAATTTTTGACTATTTGAGATGACCATTCGTCCTGGATTAGCCGGAATATTCTCGGATTCAGGCATGTTCTGGCGTCCCGGAGACAATTTTTGTTTAAATTATTCAATTTTGATAAAAATTAAAAAAAAAACCATTACGAAATGTGAGGAAATTTTTTCAAATTTTTAATCCTTCGATATTAATTGTAAAAGTTTTGAAAACTCGATTTGAAGGGAAGGGGGCTTGTTTCGATTCTTGTGAAATACAACAAAAATTGCGCCGCAAGAAAAACTTTTAGAAATAAACATTCCACTATTAAAAATTGACGAAATGCGCCCAAGGCAATTCTTTTAAAAGAAAATTGTGCTAGAAGCTTATCTGAGAAAACTGCGCCGCAGGCGAAAACTTGGAATCAGAGACAATTTTTTTTAGTGATGAGGAAATGACGACACTAGATTGCCTTATTCTGGGATAAATGTTTACACTGAGAGAAATGAACATTTTAAAATTAAACAATTTCCACCCTAGATCTAAAAATCTAAATACTTGTTTGATTTAAAAAGAAATATCCTAGAATCAGCAGAAAATTTTATTATTTAGTAACTCATGATTTTAAATTAAAAAGCTTGTTTTTAGATTTAAAAACCCCAAAATGTTTAAATTTAAAATCTTTCTTTTTGATTCAAAAATGACTTTTTTAAATTTAAACAAGTGAATTTTAAAATTTAAATGCATTCTTTCAAGCGAGATAGAAACCATTCATGTTTAGACTCGCTTCGTTAATTTACTTCGGTGGCCGTATGCGTTGGCGAGTGGACTTTTCAAACCTGGGGATCTCGGGTTCGAATCGCGGTATAGGAGTTTTTCAACATTTAAATTAATACGTAAGAAAATATTTATAATTTATAAATACTGTAAAAAGTAAAAAATGCTACTGGGAAATTGGTAAAAATCTACTATTATTTACTATCGTGTAAAACCATGAAAAATGAAGATTATATTTTTTTTAAAAAAAGATAATGGCAGATTACTATAAATGTTGTAGCGCCCCGCTATAAATGTGATTTTTTCCCTCAGTGAAGCTTTTTAAATTCAAAAAGGTTTTCTTTTAAAATTAGTGTAAATCTTTTAGAATTAAAAATCTCGTCTTTTAAATTTAAAGAAATAAACACTAGAATTAAAAAGAATGTGGTTTTTATTTTTAGTATGAACTTGTTTAGCTCGTACGCAAACAACAAATTACTAAAATCTAGAGCATTTCTTTTTGATTTTAGTATATTTTTCTCTGGGTGTAGATTCCGGAACTCTTGGACAACATGCCAAAATCCTGGGGACTTATTCTAGAACTCGCACCGAGTCAAATCTCTACCGAGCAGTGACGTTTCTTCTAAGGTGCGAGGGTGTTCACTGCACACCCTACTGAAATCCGATATGTATCGGAAATCTATTGATAATTAATTTCTTTTTTTTTGTGCCAATTCTTTCGACAATTTACCAATGGCAATGGTTGCCTAAAGCACCCGCACCCTACATTACCAACCTGTTTCTTTATCTTTTGATCTTTCGACCAACCAAGTGTTCTCCACTTTACAGCGAACCAAAGTAAAAATTGCTTGTGGCCTTCTTTCATACTCGCCCCTTAGCGAAACACACTCGAAACGCAATACCGACTCTTTCGGTCGTTCGACCGACTCGAGTGTTCTCCAATTTACAGCGCACCAAAGCAAAGTAAAAACACATATGACTAAGTAAAAGTCTATAATAAAAAACATTTCACCACACACAAAGTTCACAAGAAGCAACCGCACACAACGATGAATTTGGGTGCTCCAGAAAAAGCGGCACGGCGAACCGATGCGATGTTGCTTGCTGCTGGCCGCGATGCTGCGAAACCCGACAATAGAAAACCGACCATAGTATGGCCGTTCGGCTGACGTGCTGATGCATGTGGGTGTGTGTGCCAAGCAAAACAGCAATATTGCTTGCTCATCAGCTCAGTCGGTTTCTGATTTTACAGGTGTTCAGTTGGCTTTTGTGTATGAGAAATAATTAATTTAATATTATGGCTTGTGAATGCGGATGCGCAATCGAAAAATTGTTTGAGAAACCATTTTCTCAATTGAATATCGATAAGACTCCTGAAGATGGTCACCATCGTGACTTAAACGTTGAACGGTTATAAATAAAATAACACAACACATAAAATATGCTTTTATTTAACATCCTATAAATCCAATTTTCGGACCAATTAGCTTAAATATCATACAAAAATACAGAAATACGGTCGACTTAAGTACATAAAAATAAATGAGTTATATTACACAATTTTAATTTGTTTTGAAAAAAAGAAAACAAAGTCAAAAAATTTAAAAAGGAAGAAAAACGTCCCCGACGTGATCCTGGATAAAACTAAGAGTAGACGTCTATCATTTAACAGAAACTTAATATTGAACACCCTACTGAAAGCAGCACGCCACGTCACTGCTACCGAGTGCTACAAAAAGCGATTCTTGAACTCGGAAACGAGCGATTTCTTGCGAGTAAATACTCGGTGACGTTTAGCCTGCCGAATGAGGTCAACATAAATCTGAAACTATCTTTTAAGAGAGATCGCTCGTTTCCGAGTTCAAGAATCGCTTTTTGTACCACTCGGTAGAGATTTGACTCGGTACGAGTTCTAGAATAAGTCCCCTGGACTGTCCAAGCTATTGTGGGGCATATGGTCACCCTACATCGAGCTCAATCTATTACTTTAAAGCTGCGAAACCTCATTGAAATTGTTATGGCTGACCGCTACCAGCAATGATTTTATAGTTATTGGCTTTCCCAACTATGAAGAATTTATGGACTCTTTGGCAAACTTCTTCATAGTTGGGATTAATTCATAAAAGTGGCTGTTCAATTATCTGGGAATCCAAGGTTTGCCAAAGAGATGGAAAACGTTCTGGAAAACAAAATTAATAAATAATTTTTTCATTAATTCAAATTCGTTTTTCATGGTCAAATTACGGAACATGAATTTCAAGCGTCATAAAATTTTGAGTAATTTTTTTTAAATTCATAAAATCAAGAAAAAAAAATAATACTATTGCACTTATAAGGATATTTCCAACTGCAATCCAACTTCTAAAAATAGTATTATTTATTAGTATTCCCACACATATCCCAAAGTATCAAAACTAATAATCAAAAATACATAAAATCGTGGAATTTTAGCAACAAAAATTCTATCAAAACCCAACTCAAAATGAATTTTTATAGTTATGCATATTGCAATCATAAATGTGTCAATGCGATGCTAAAAACCAAAATTTATCCTAAAATATCGCCCACATGTGATAAAGGCGCATCTCACCTCCATTTGGTTATTTTTTAGGGATGGTTAAAACCAGTTTGCCGCGACAATCGATTTTTTTTGTTTACATCGCTCACCTGCCTCGAGATGATTATCTGCCGAAAATATCTTCAGGTGAAAAGAGCTACCTTTCAACCGTTTTGCTAAGAAGATTCAAAAATAGGAGCTGACAAATAAGTGTGTTTACCAAAAAAACCTTTCGATTATTTTCATAAAAAAATGAAAGTCGATTCCATCTATTGCTAAATGACTGAATAAAAGTGTCCCACGAAAAAAGCCTTGATCACGTCAATCTCTTACGTTTAGTCTGGAAAAAAATATCGATTCAATTTTTTTATTTGTCATCCCAATGTCGGCTCAGGTGTAACTCAGGTGGAAATACTTCTAATAGGCATCTTCTCTTCCCAATGCATGACTTCCATGTCACGATGACAAACGTCTTGGAAAAAGGTCTAAAATCAGGTGGATTTGATTTAAAACACGTCAGACCTTTGCTACCGAAAAGGTTCTGTTCCATTTAGCCTTTATTTTTTTGATCGACCTTTTTCGGGATCTTTTGGATTCCCGAAGAAATCAGAGTTCTCAGATTTTTCTTTTTCAGTGCACCTCGTTAGCGACGCGGCGGCGTCATATTGAATGAAACCGAAATGATATTAAATGACAAACCGAAGATTGAAAAAATCTTAAGGAAAAGATCAAATTAAAACCGAATTCACAAGACAAAAAAATCATATCGAAATTTGCAGAAATACGCTTTTAAAATGACTTTCATTGATCGTTTCTTATATTTAAGACTCATTGGGAGTGATTATTGCAGTTTTAGATTGTTAATTAATGGAAATGGATATTCCCCTCACCTTGCAGGTAATTATTGGTGCTCGTAATTTTTTGTGGTCTTACTGGGTGGTCCTAATATTGAAAAAATACTCTCAGCATGACTAATTTTATTGGTGTTTGTTGACTGTCAAAAAAGCAAATCATATCAAAATCATCCTGTAATAAAAATGCCTTAATTGGTTATCGAAATATAGTAATTTTGGAAGTAGATTAGTTCCAGTTCATTTGAGTACATAAATATTCATAAGTTTTAGAAAGTCTATTAATTGAAAGTATGAAAAAAACGTATAATCGTTTAGTCATAAAAATTTAATTTTGCTAGCAATTTTAAGATATTTTATGATGGAAAATTCAAAAGATATACCATATATTTTAACTGTAAAGATATCGAAATCAACACAGATTTTTTTTAAAGTCATAGTCTTTGAGATATTTAAAAAAAAATTGAAAAAACAAATAGATTTAATAAAATTTTAGAAATGGAATCTGTTTTTTTTAAATCCCGTTACTAAAAAAATGTAAGGTAAAATTTTTCTGTTAGTGAAACGCCTTTGGGACCATAAAATACGTCAGGTTTTTTTGGCTTTTCGAACCCATCCTTGTTCTCTCGTTGTCACACTCCGTGTTGTGCCGGTTTTTTACGTAAAGTAATTTACCTAGTTTTTTACGCGTACTAGTTTTCAGCGAAATCTAATGAATTTTATCTTTTTTGACCGCCATATTGGATCCGCCATTTTGAATTTTGAAGTTTTGACTTCAGATTCGTAATCTGCGACCCCAAAAACCCTCGGATACCAAAAACCGTGAAAATTAATTCCATAGAAAAATGTATGCATGAAAGGGTTGAAGAAACATATTTGGACTAGTTCTTGCAGCAACAAGCGTAATTTTAAAGTTTGCATCAAAAAATCGTTTTTAAACACAAGGAGACTCATTCCGAAGGCGGAAATTGAAACAAAACTGGAAAAAGGGAAAAAAAATTCTAAAAACTGGAAAAATTCCATTCAAACAACTGTTCTAATTTGAGTTAATAGACTGTCCTACTTAGTAGTACAGTCTATTAAGTGCTGATGTCCACTCTCTATATTATAGGATCTTTAATAAAATGCTGAGAAAAACTTTAAAACAGACTGTCATACTTTGTAGGAACTGCGATATCCCATTTTTTAGGTCTTTTTTTACTATTTTTTACGTTTTTTACTGTTTTTTACGCCGTTTTGCCCAACACTGGTCACACTTTTTCACAGCTGTTTATATGAAGTTTACCACAGACAAACCCCCCCCCCCCCCCCCTAAAAGTGTGATGTATTTTACGGTAGCTTAAAACACAGTTTTTGTGTTAGGTAAATTTTTTTTTTGGAAATCGAAGGAAATCCAATCCAACCTGAAATTTGGTCGATTTTACGATTTTTTTGTAGCGGTTTAACAGATTTTTCTTAACCCATTTCTTGCCACAATTTGTATTCCATAATAGCAACTTTGACTCCTATGTGGTAACAAAAAGGCTCAAAGTTGCTCAAAGTTACTGGTGCAAAAATGCAAGATTGGCAAGAAATGGGTTAAGCAACCTCAGTTTTTCACTCAAATTCAAATAATAAAAAAATTTAAGAAATCGATAACTCCGTCAAACGTCTTTTAAAATATGAACAGGAAAATCTGACAAAAATTTTCAGTAAAAAGTTTTACTATGGATTTCTCTATCTTTACAAAAACCAAAATTTTCCCGAAGAAAGACTTCAAAAAATCCAAAAGTTTTCAAACGAATTTGATTTGTAAAATGATGAATTGATCTAAAGAGCCAATTTTTCCCCAAAAGCTTTTTTTTCACAAAAAACCCCCTAATTTAAACTCCCCAAAAGCTTTTCTTTCACAGAAAACCCCTCCAATTTAAACTTCAATGACGTGTAATGAATTTGTAATCAACTCAGGTAACAAACATGTAGAATAAAGTGCATTTCCAAGCGATGAAAAAACTGGAACCATTTTATTTTATACAATTTTCCTCTCTTACGGATAAACGTAAATTGTAAAAATTGATTTCACTAAAGGATTCTATCCTTAATTTGACACGTAATATGGCAGAGTATTAATATTGAAAATATAAAATGAATCAAATGGAATTTTCTAGTTAGAACATTATATTAAAATCTCACATACGGAATTTCACCTGCAGTTTATTCATATTTTATGCAAAATTGTCGAAAAAGAGTTAGAAACAGCTTCACATTTCCTGTCAGTTAACGTAAATTATCTGCTAATTTTTTTCCTCTGACTTAAGTGGAAATTTTAAATAATTTAGTGAACTATGCGACCATTTAGCAAATCTCATATAGCAGTAATCCAGAATCACGACGAAAAATAATTTTGAATCTACCTACGATATTATGCCGCTTAACTTAATCATTGCCATATTAAACCTGTTTCCTCCACACGACAGATAATCCTTAAAAGCATTAATCCAATGGCAAAAACCACATTAACGTCGCAAATTAAGATAGAAGACCACCTGCCCCTGTTGAAAATGTGTCACCTGCCTCTCTAATGGGCTTCTTCGAGGTAAATTCAACTCCTACTTGACACAGTCGTACATTTGTCAAGACCATTTTCCACTTTCATTCCGTATTATCGCAAAAGAAAATATTTCTGAATGTTTTTCCAAGCCTTGGCAAATAATGTGACGGCTTCTTAGTTCATCTCCGCCAGACCATATGAAACCACAGAAAAAAAAGAAGGATTTTACCTTTTTATGCTTCCACTGACAGAAACATAGAATTAGAATTGGTAGAACTGGAAATCAGACATAATTGCTAGATGGAAGACGGTTAGACATTATGGCAGTTTATTTTCTGGCCCCAAAAGTTCCCAAACTCCACGAAATACCCAAACTATATCAAGGATTTAAGTTCTTTGGATATCCTTCCAACTTTTTGGGGTGGAATTCGAGATAACGATGATGGGTTTAGATGGGAATTTCCACCTGATACTAGAATCGGATGGGAAGTGAAATTTTAGCTTTCGGGCTCTTAAGGACGAAAACTTTAAGGGAAAAATTGTGTTTAGGAGAATCAAACTGATATCTGATAGGAATAGACATAAAAGCGTGTAGTGAACCTGGGATTTCCTCCGTTGAATGAGTAAATAACACACACACCTGTCACCTTCCACACAATATGTGATAGATTTGTCTAACAAACTACGTGACAAGGTTTTCAGAAACAGCCCACACAAAAAAACCACCCCCAAAACTTGGTATCTGAATTGATTGCAGCCCCAACTGAGAAATCGTCTGGGTTTGAGGCTCCAGGCCCAAGGATTAGACAGAATTCGAAAAGATAACGAACATAGTGTACGGTTTCCCGTATTCTTTCATATATTCTGGACGTATCAGCATTTTGTTCGAATGTGACATGGATGTAATGTTCTACCCTAAATTCTCCCTTGTTTTGTTTTCAAGTATTTTTTTTCTATTTTGTTTTGCTTTGGGATTTTCGGGAGCTATTTGTCATGTATGGTGGCGGCGGTACCATGTGGTGAAAAATTCTCCTCCTCGTATCACCGTTGCCGAAAAATTTATCATTCGGTGATGTCTTTGTACGAAGACGACGTGAGAGTTTATCGGGAAATTCGTGCCAGAATAACGAAACACAATTAATCGGATTATGTCAGAAAGTATGAAGATAAGAAGGATAACGATGTCTCTTGACTTTACCCAATTTTAGCGAAGATACCGAGAGCAACATTTTTAATATGTTCATCGCATTTCATGTGATAAAGTCATAAACACATGTCCTTGTGCCGTTCGGCTTTGTTCAAATATTAAACGAAGTCGAAAATTGAATTTTTTACAGTTTTTTTAACTCGACTCAAGTTAAGATTGTTTGAGTGGAATTGTAAAGTAGGGATGAGATCAAATGTTTTTTTTCGTTTAATGCTTTTAATAAGCATCACTTGGTATTTTAGTGATGTTTTTAATCTCAATTAGTATCTCAATTAGATTTAGAAAAATCCACTATATAAAGAAATCCTTAGATTTTAAGCGGATTCTAAAACTGCAAATATGCGAAATTTTTGAGAAGTAATTTCGAGAAAAAGGAAAATATGGTATCCGGATTTTATGAAAAAAAGAATTTTTTTGGTGTTTGGCACGTGGGCAGGTTTTTTTTCATTACGTGACATAAACTGAACCGACGGGGCTGAAATTTCGCATACAAGTACGGTTTGGAAAAGTGGTCCGACATACCCAAAAATTTCAAAAAAAATGTGTCTCACGAATGGTTTTACAGAAAAACATGATCTTAATGTCAAAATACGGTAACCTTTTTGAAATTTTTTTTTTTTAAATACAATGAGCGTTTCAAAAATTTTACAAAAAAATCCTCAAAATTTTTTGCGTGCAGGAAAATTTTGGGGAATTCTACAAAAAGCCGTCCATTCTCATGTATTTTTTTTTGTTAGATGTCAAATTCAATTTCCCTGGCTTACTTAATGCGGCGGTCACATGACACTGTTTTACCAGCGCTAGTGGCTGTTTGGCTGTTAGCAGCTGTTTCAGCAGCACCGTGTGAACCCTAGTGCGTTGCTATTACCAGCAGCAGCGTGATGATTTTAGCAGCGCTAGTGAAGAAGAGACCGGTCTACTTTGCCAGCGCTACTAGGGATCACGTGACCCTGTCACATGGTTTCTGAGCTGTCAAAAGTCTGATAAGAGGTAAGGTTTGTTTATTGTAAGTTGTTATTTTACGTTTATTTATTTAAATTTGTATGTTACGTTTATTATTTAAAAAATCTCCCAGATTCAAATGTCAAACCACTGTTTTGCTACTTGCCAAAAAAAATCGTGTGAACCCTCTCAGTACGCTGGCTGCTGTTGCTACTTGCCTCAGTAGCGCTGGCAAGTAGCAACAGCAACCAGCGGCTGGCAAAACAGCGTCGTGTGACCGCGGCATTAGACACAAAAAATTTTTCTAAAACGGTACCTGAGATATCGGAAAAAACGTGTTTTTTCGAAAGTCCATGATTTCAAAAATTCGGTAACCGCAAATAGTTAGTCCTAGATATATAAAATATGTTTCAAAAAGCAATAAAATATCTTAATATATCTGAAAAAAAATATCAGAGACACAGACTGGTATTTTCAATGGAACCATTAACCACTGAACAATTAAAATTTTAGAACCTCACCATAAACCGAACCACTTTAAAAAAAGATGGTTGAATCGAACCACAAACCAAATCATTTTTAAAACCCGAACCAAAATCCAACCAGTGTTTAAAACAAATGCAGTAACCGAACCAAAAACCAAAACCAGAACTGGTTTTTGAAATTTTAGGAGCCAAAACCAAATCCAAAAATCCAATTCACCTTTGAACCAAAACCGAACCACATTCAAAAAACTTTTGGTTAACATTTCTAAACCCGAGTTTTTCAATTTTACGAAGTGATAGATAATCTTTTGGTGTTCAAAGTACGGCGCCACACTCAGAAAAATGTCCAGGTCAACTTTTTGTCAGGTTAACTCTGACCTTACAGAGGTGTCTGTAAGCCAGCTAGCGGTCAGAGTTAACCTATCTAAGGTCAACTCGTGCAGCTCCCAATGCCCTACTTCACCTGCTGGTGGCTTAATTTCAGAATTTCTCCGACCACAGGTCAACTCAGTTTTACTTGCCCACATGCAGGCGAACGCGCACCTGCCCAAGGCCAATTACGCCGTATGTAGGTCGTCGAGTTAGCCTCCATTTTTCTGAGTGCACGTGATTCGTTTTTAAAGGATGGCGATTTAAATATTTGAGATAATGTAAAAATATAATTGGATACCTATTTTTAATCATAAAAAATATGAGACTTGTTTTTTTTATGATTTTTAATATTTAAATTATTCAAGAGTTTTTTAAACCCCATAAAGTTGACTATTTTTAACAAAAATTCACCAGTCTGTAATGACAGCATTTCATAGAAATTTCCTACGATTCCCGCGCTCCAGTTTCGCTATTGATCCGATATGAGAAACGAATTCGAAAAAATTTGCATGATAGTGAAGTTAAAACGCTTTCTCAATATGAATATCCAAGTTTAGCCAATATTTTCACATACAAATTATCTTATTAAACAAATCAAAACCAGATTTGCAACTCGACATCTCAAAAGAAAACCGTCACTCATAAAGAAAGCAATTCGATTTAAAAAAAAAAATACCACAACAAAAGCAACAAAATATCGAATGGCAGATTATAACAAAAAATAAGTTGAAGGACGACTTGATGTAAAAAAAACGCCTGCTCCCTTACAATATGCTACATATATGCCCGCTCCCAGATCATAATGCAAAGTGTACGAATTGACTTTTATTTGAAACTGACTGATTGTGACTCACATATCGCTATTATGACAAAAAACCTCGTGGCTTTAACTATTTTTGTATGGGACCGATCGACTTGCAGCATACATTTTGCATGTAAATCACATCGATATGTGAGTATAAGCGTTTGTGTATACATGCGACAGTTTATGCTGCCTTATGAATACCAAGAAAAAATTAGGTACATATGGAAAATCTTGAGACTCTCAGCATCTTGTAGCGAATCTGGTATTCCAGTCACACTCCTTATGTATAAAACACTCAGCAGAGCAACATTAAAGCATCGCCAGCATATCGATGGGGTAAACTATGCTGGAATGAAGTTCACTTGAAAACATAATATATGAAAAACTAACAACACATCGATGAAGTCCATCTGACCGTGGCAATGTACCGCAGCATCCGACTAAAAACCTAAAAAAAAAGATCCAATCAGGCGTGGAATGGAAGCAGTGAAGACGCGAGAACCCACCGAAAGACGAAAATCTCAAGAGGTTCAACTTAAGATACAACTTTAGATACTTTTTCGTATTGCGATGTTGTTCTAGCATCAGATATGTGTTGATGTTTTTCTTGGCCTCTGCGGTGCTTCCATATAGCTGCCGAATACTGCGGTTTCCACTCCAGCACCAGATCCACCTGAAACACTTCGAGTATATCTTGGCTGGCGTCATTCCCGATGGACCGGGATGCTGTTGCTCTTCGCAAATGATCACATCTCCATATCACTTGACCAGTTCTCGTGTTGTTGCAGCAAAAAGCGAACCGTTTCGGTTGACTTGGCCCAAGACCTGTTCAGCACTTCCATTCTATCCCATAGCCGAGAGCGCTTTCCGAGATAAGGTCGATCCGCGGAAGTTTCCTTGGAAGAAGTCTCCTCAGGAGAGCGATAGCAACTCCATGCACTGAATCTGGAATCGAAGTCAAACTGGAATTTCACATCGTTGTGTTGAGTAGGTTCCCACCTTGGAAGTGAACGCACACATAGTCGAATTTGTCTTGCGTTCACTTTTCGAATTCGAATTCAGGTCCAGTGGTGAAGTCCGATCTTACTACTCTGCGGATTCAGATTGCGCTCGCGTTCGGCTGGATGTTTATCTTCCGCAGTCGCGAGTTGTTGAACCTTCGTCGTCGCGTACGATCCGTTCTCGTCTTTTATGGCGAAATATTGAAGACTCAAGGAGTGGTGTGGAAGTGAATTTGTCCCTCTTGCGATCTTACGACGCGCGTTCATTGTGTATCTGCGCTGCAGGAGGTTCCAGTACTGCAGTTTCCGCGCCAAGTGATGGATTGCAATTCGACAATCCGTCCAGCGTTCTTTATTTATCTAAAATATCAGTTTTATGTGCATTCGGTATCTTCGACTTTTGTTCAACGGTCGTTTCGCGATTTGTCGCTCGCGTAAATCGTAACTAAGCACAATAAGTGAGTAAGTGCTCCTTAAAATTAAAGGCGTTAAACTTTGCGCGGTTGCTTTGTGTCCGCTTAACCCCCAGTCGTGTATTTTTTTTTTTTTTGATCACTGATGGTTAATGTTGCATGACGCAAGATGTTTTGAGATACGCGATAATCGCGACCGCCACGGATTCCGACTGACGACAACTCCATGACTCGGTGGTAATCGCGTAATAAATTTCTGGACGCATTTTGCGGTCTGCGTTTTGTTCGTACAGTGTAAGAAGTGAAAAATATAAATCAGTTAGCGCTAGTTTTATCGCCTATTTGGCAATTTGAAATCTTTTGTTCAAGTTTTTAACACCGATAATCGTCACACAGCAAGAATTTGTAAAATTTAAATAAATTGTGCAATTTGTTTAGTTATAACGATCATAATTTCGACGGTGTGATCAAGTGAATGCCAAGTGATTTATGATCAGTGGAAATAATAATTCATATAAAAGTGAGAGGAAAATTATTGTCTGTACGACAATTATCAGGCCATATATGTACCTCTAATAATATGTTGTACGAGTTCTACTAAATCACAATCGATTGATCAAAAAAAAATTATCTATTAGATACTTGGATTATCACAATTTTGCTATGCAACGAATTGCAATTATTTGGATTACTTCGCTCAAGGATATCGTTTCCGCCCTTGGTCCAGCAGCTGCTTGAGATCATCGCAGAGACGGAACTTTCTTACGAAAATCGTATTTCTTACGAGTTTGTCGTAATCTAACAATCTTTGTTGGCGCTACACTTCCAGAAGCTCAAAGCATGGAAAAGGAACTGAAGAGGTAAACTTCAAACATGTTTTCAAAAACGAGATTTGCATGGTTAGGATACTCACACTGTGGCAGGTACATGAGTACCTGGCGTAGGTGTTTGAGTACACAGAATATGTTTTAGCTAAAAAGTATCTTTTTTTGCGACGTTTTTATTTTACCTCGGTTTACAATTAGTTTGGAGTAGAAAAGCGGTTCGGGTTTGTTAAGTAAAATTGCGCAATCAAAAAGATTGAACCGAACTGAGTTTCGGAGCTATATAGGAAATTTATTTAAAACCTGATGGAGTGTGCTCAGATTTGACTGTCTTAAAATGAGTTTCTTTTCACAGTTTTTTTTAAATATTATACGTGATTTTTTTTCGTAATTTTGCGTGTTAAAAAGTCGATTTTTTTGTGTCTAAAGTAAGTAAGTTTTAACGAATGAATTTATACCTTTCATTCTGAAAAACTTGAAAGAAAATCGCGAATCCGAAAAATAAAATACCTGCAACTCCCATCTCTGAATTTTTTGTCACTTTTTGTGGTCCTTTTTTACTTTAGAACACAGCAGAAGTTGCGCCGCAGGCAAATATTTTAGAGACAGATAAATATATCGCTGATTTACGACATAACCCGAAACATTTGATTTTTCAGGAGATACTTTTTAAGGTTTTGGAGTACAGGTATCTCTCGAGTTACGCGGTACTTTCGAGTTACGCGGAAAAAAATTGCGGCAGTGCTCGAGTTACGCGGTACCGTTTTGGAGCAATTTTTATCTAAAAAGAAAATATTGTAATTATAGATGAATTTTTTTATATAAAAAAGATAATAGGTATGTATTGTTTTGCACTAATCCTGAGTCTCCACTTACGCGGTTTCGACTTACGCGGAATCAATTAACCGCGTAAAGGTGCCGCTCCACATGAGAGTAAATACGCGAGTAACTCTCAAAAACTCTCGAGAGTTACTCGCAGGAGGTTGTCCATTTGAAAGTTAATTTCGAGGATTTTTCTCTTTTCAAAACCACACTCAGAAAAATGGAGGCTAACTCGACGACCTACATACGGCGTAATTGGCCTCGGGCAGGCACGCGTTCGCCTGCATGTGGGCAAGTAAAACTGAGTTGACCTGTGGTCGGAGAAATTCTGAAATTAAGCCACCAGCAGGTGAAGGATTGGGAGCTGCACGAGTTGACCTTAGATAGGTTAACTCTGACCGCTAGCTGGCTTACAGAAACCTCTGTAAGGTCAGAGTTAACCTGACAAAAAGTTGACCTGGACATTTTTCTGAGTGCAATATCTTGATTTTTTTGACATCTTGCTTTGGCGAGTTCTCGAGAGCTACTAGCGAAATTCAAACGCCGTTCGTATCTGGCGAGCAACTCCACGAGAGTTCAGTGGGTGCGTGTCGACTAGGGAGTAGAATCACTTTTGACAGCTCGCAGAAACTAGCTCGCGAGTTTTTGCGAGTTTCTGCGAGCGACTCTCAGAAACGTGTCTATTTGCGAGTAGCTGCTATCGAGAGGTTCTCGCCGGCATTTACTCTCATCTGGAGCGGCACCTCCACTCGAGGGATACCTGGGCAGCAATCATGTATTCCGACGCGGCTCTGTCTTTCGACTTCGACGCAGCTTTTAACTCTTGACTTCGCCATATCAGCAGCTTCAAATTTCCTGGAGTGACAGTCAGAATCACGTTTCGATTCACAGTGACGATTCCGCGAAATTTCAAGCTGCAGATATGGCGAAGTCAAGAGTTAAAAGCTGCGTCGAAGTCGAAAGACAGAGACGCGTCGGAATACATGATTGGTGCCCTGTACTTTGATTTGGACTAAATTCGCTGAATATTTCTTCGCACTACAGCAGACCCCCTTTCCTCCCTAGATGTGCACCGGCTGTCTGCAGCTAAATTTTTTTTTTGCAAAATTCAATTTTTTTTAAATAATAACGATTTTTTTTCTTTAACAGAGACAAACAGATGTAAATCCAATCATAATTAAACAAATTTTATTTCTTAAAAACTTGTTATTGTAATAAAAAAAAAAAAACCTGCGAAAAAAAAGTTAAATTAAAAGTTGAAAAATGAGAAAATCCATTTCTCCCAACTTGGTGGTCATCAATTTCTAAATATACTAAGAAAAAGCCACTTAATCAATTATAATAGCAATCGTTGTTCTTTTGAAATCGGATCCGAAATCAAAGATTGAACCATTAAGACGATTTCGTATGAATAACAATAAATCTTTTCTTAGATTCTCAATTGCCATCACTTAAGATTTGGTTTAAAAATGCTTCAAAGAAATGTTCTACAATGAAAATCACTTGAGAGACTTAAATTGAGTAACAAAAACGATAAAATCTGACCTATATATAAAATTGGCTTTTTAAAATTCACATTCCCAAATCAAACCACAATGAAATAAATCAATATAAGTCATTAAAAACACTGGAAATCTCATATTAACGAGGAATGAAAAGAAAATTAACTGAAAATTTATTATCAAGTTTCAATTTAAAAAAAAAAAAACAAAAAGATTTTTTCTGTACTCAGAAAAATAATAATAATAAATTCTAAATTCAAGCATGAAAATCACCAAAACAAACCATTTGAGAGATTCTCTATCTCCAGAGACCATTCATGTAGAAATTAAAGTCCACAGAATTTATGATTTAAATTGGCCGCAGTTCCAGGAAGCGACTTGTTAGACATCGTGGCATAAACTTAACCGTGCAGGTGACTCAAAAAAAAAGTATCTTATATGAGGAAAGAGTTTCCAGGAACGAAATGAAAGCATCGGATGTATCTTCATGATGAGATTTGAATGAATTTCGTTCTACAATTCGCACTGGGAAAACGTGGCTGAACTCTTAATATTGTAAAATACTGCAGAAGCTATATAAGATGTTTAAACAATCAAATCTACTGTTATTCAAGTTTAAAACCTTCGGGAGCCATAAGAAGTTTATATGCATATGTGCTGGCCCTTATCGTAGATATACAAAACTTAAACTCTATCCCTGATTCCAATTTCGTGATGTTGCAGATCCCGGTGTATTTTCCCTGTTGCAAATTCGCCCGGTTGGACTAAAACAAATCAGCAGCAAAGATACCTCGACTACGTATCGTACGTTGCAATGGAAATTGGGATCTACGCCGACAACATGCTAAAGTTCAGTAATTCAACGGACATAAGGTGAGAATCTTAATTGTTCGTAGAACCAATTCCAGTAACTACGATCGTATGTAACCGCTTTTGCTTAATGTTAACCCTTTTTCCACTGCTGCAAAAGAAAGCTGGGAGTTGTTGGCAGCTGCACCATACTTTCAACATGTTCTGGAAACGCGGGACGGTGGGTATCTACATAACAATGCAATTCAGCGCATAAGATAAGACTTTTAAACATTTTTGTAAACACATGACGACATGACTTCTTGCAATTTGCTTAAGCGTAGAACTCCAGGTAAACACGGTTCAGGTAGCAGCAGCATCCCGGATGCAGAAAATTCTGCATTATAATAGTTTAGAGGTTGCTGTTTGCTATCACCCAACACTAACTACGAGTACCTATACGTAATTTTCCATTTATCAAGTCGTGAAAATTTGCGAGAAAAACTACAAAAATTGAAGTGGAGTTTGGGGGGGACGGAGAATTTCTGGCGATTTTGGCCACCACCAATCTGAGTGCAAATTTGTTCCAAGGCAGCACCACCTCGAGCTGCATGCCGACAACACAACAGTGGAAGCACATTTTCTCAACAAAATCTTCGCGACGAAATGGAAATTTTCTCTATTGAATTTTATACCGGTTTACAAGCAATTTTCCTGTATCGCACCGTCTTGCTAATAGCAAAGAGAAATGCTTCTGAGAAATTTATTTTTTCATTCTTTTCTTGGGTGAAAAAAGATTTTTCTTAATGGTGTTTGCGAAAATTACCAAAGTCAGATTTCAGACGTTATTTGAATAACAATTGATTTTTTTTTTAAATAATGCATTTGAAAATGTAAAATGTTGAATTCTGTTAGTGGAAAATTTCATCAAAGATTTTAAATGTTTTGCGCTCGCCAGGTCTACGGGGTAAGGGGAGGTTTTTGGAGATTTTACAAGAATCGGCTCTGACATTTTTTTCGATTTTCTTAAAAACTGCTGCAAGATATAGCCGCTATTGCTCACGGGGCTGCGAGGATTTACCAGTGTTGTGCCAGTAAAGTAATTTACGCAGTTTTTGCACGTCAAAAGCCTAAATTTTAACGTAAAAACCCGTAAAAGACCTAACAAATTGGTGATAAAACATTAAATAAAAAGTAAATCACTAAATGTAGTAGTTATCTATTATTAAATGATCTTAGATAAGATGACCAAAAAAAAATTAGAAATGGGCGCCGCAGGCGACATTTTTATAAAAAAATAATGCGGCGCAGTTATTTGAATCAAGAAATACAGGGCGAGTCACGACTACTGTCAGTAAATAAAAATTATGTAAAAAAATAAAATAATGCACGGATTTCAAAGAGTAATATATTTTTTGTTTAAAGACCTAAAAAAATTTAATGATTAATTGCGCAGCCCAAATCTTTCTCCTTTCTTCTTAATGATGAGATGTAAACGTTTGGAAAATGTATTGCAGCTGGCACGTACGACTTCCTGTGGCATTTCATCCCATATCTTTACTAATACTTCTCGCCGTTTTCTTTGGTCCACCTGTGTGGAGAATTTTCCATATATCTGTCTCGCTAAAACGTTTTATAGTGCGGAAGATAAATCTTTCATTGATACCAACATCTCTAAGGCGTTTAAGGATGACAGGATCACAATGAGCTCTCTTTTCGCGTCCATGTTTTTTATAACTTATAATGCAAAAAAATAACAAAAAAATTATTCTATATAGATAATAAACTGATTCGCTGGGGAAAAATGCCACAGGTGCATAATATTGATACCTAAACTTCACTGACAGTAGTTGTGACTCACCCTGTACACAGTTCCAAGCGAAAATTAACTTGAATATTCGCGCTCTTCACGTTTCATATAAATAATCATAACGGATATTGTAAAAATATCAATAGAGAAATGCGCCGCAGGGTAAATCTTTGAGACAAAAAATAAAATAAGTCGTACGTGCCAGCTGCAATATATTTTCCAATATGTCTTTTATAGAAAATTGTAGAAAAATATGCCGCAGACGAAAAAATGTGCTTTCCAGCCGTTTTTTCTATGACTGAACATCAACGATTTTTCGTGAAAAGCCCTTTGAGATAAGTTTAAAATTCTGCAAAGAAATACATCTGAATCTTTTCACACCTAATACACTGTTCCTATGTTGCGGTAGTGTGAACTTCTAAAAATACAGACAAAGTTACTATGACGCTTTATCTCGCGAAAAAATGGAGTGGAAAAGAATGGAGACGGCACCGAAACGGAGTTTGAGGATGTGCGTCCTTCTTCGGTGTTAACTTTAACTCCACCCAAGTTCCAATTTTTTAACTTTAAATTTATTTTTAAAAACCCAATTTTGCTCTAATTTTCTTGAAAAAATAGTGAACGCAATAAAATATGAAAAACGGAGACTTTTTCTCAAAATTTCTTCTAAACAATAATATAATAAATCTCCTTAACAATTTTTTGTCGAAATTTATGTTCCAGAATAACTTCCAGCACATCATCTCCACGCCTTGCCCACCACGATTCAGATCTGGCCAATTTGTTTCAAGTCATGTTTTAAAAGTTCAATAGCTTCTCTTCTCAATATCGATCGATTGGGTATCGTCTAACGATCAATTGAAATTTATTGGCCTCAATCAACTCAAAGTACCTACAACAGATCGTTTTGTACTGTTTTCCTTCAATAAAACATTACACGTCCCCCCAGATTGAACCCCACTTCTTCCAGTTAAATTCAATTCGTCCATCATTACGACGATCAATTTGCTGGCCGTCTGTGTAATTTTGTCCGGCACTGTACTATTATTAATTTTTTTAGGGTAGATCAAAGAATCAGCCACCAGCACTTTTCTTGAACACATATGATGCCCCATAAATTCCTCTTCTCTAGTCGAGCATCTACTCGTATTTCGGTTTTTAATTAACCGTGTAGGTCTTCGGCTACTGGATCTTTGATCATAACATCAAAATTGGTTTTAGGCAATCCATCCAGCTTAACTGATCGCACCGAAACCGACCATGTCAGCACTTTCCTAATAGATCATCATCATCAGCATGATAATCGTAGACATCGTCATGATCTCTCGCCGTGAAGATTTAATAGAACCAACCTGAAATACTCCATCTTGTGAGTATCTAATCTTGTGGTGATCTTCAGTAGATAACGTTTTTCTTTTGAATCTTTCTAGCAGATACGATTGAATTGATGGAAATTGTTTAACGTATGCTTGAACTTACGAAAGTGATCGAATTGGAACGCTTTCTTTTGTTTAGCTTGAAATTTCGAGGAATTTTGTGAAATAACAGAAAATTGAAGAATGTTTTTTTAGTGGTAAAAATTAACGCAATTCTCTTGTGGAAGATTTTATTGCTTCATTTAACATGAGGTAAATTACCGAAAGATTTTTAGTGAACAATAAAATGTAAAAAAAAACTTTCATGGGTTTTAGTATGAAAGGATTTAATTTTCTTTGGCTACATTAAATTGGAGCCGCAAAATCATTTGCGTTCAATGGTGCCACCACAGCTCGAATAGGTTCTTAGCTTCCTCAAATTCATGTTTCGCAACAACTTTCTTCTTCGCTTCCGCGATAGATGGGTTTGGATCATTTATAAGGTTTTGCTTAAGACAAATAAACCAGTTTTGCCGAGAGGGACGAACGTAAGTTAGGTTCACTGTTTATCGCCAAACTCGAAAAAAGTGCCGAATTAAATTTTTTTCAGATGCGATTTTTCTGAAGTTTGCCTGCTCGAGGTAAACCGATCGAATTTATTTTACACAAAGCCTTTCTTTTAAGTACCTTACTTGAGTCTCATTAGACCAATCGGGAACGACGCCAGACTTGTAACATGGAAATTCTGGATTTGGGCCCCGGCTATGTAAGTTAGAATTCTTTAACAAATTAAAATAAACACCCTCATCCGATAAAATTATAAAATGTTAGTATACCGTTCGCCTGTCTATTGTAAAAAATAGAAAAACCTTTCAAATGTCACATTTTTTCCTTTAACTCTCAACTAACAACTATCCTACTGCACTCAGAAAAATGTTCAGGTCAACTTTTTGTCAGGTTAACTCTGACCTTACAGAGGTTTCTGTAAGCCAGCTAGCGGTCAGAGTTAACCTATCTAAGGTCAACTCGTGCAGCTCCCAATGCCCTACTTCACCTGCTGGTGGCTTAATTTCAGAATTTCTCCGACCACAGGTCAACTCAGTTTTACTTGCCCACATGCAGGCGAACGCGCGCCTGCCCGAGGTCAATTACGCCGTATGTAGGTCGACGAGTTAGCCTCCATTTTTCTGAGTGTGTCAACTGGACATTAACTTCATATAAAAACTATGCAACACTCGGTAAGGTTTTGAATTCATCAACAACAAAATTCGTCTCGCTAATTGAGAGTATATACGCGAGCAACTCTCAAAAATTCTCGTGAGTTACTCGCAGGGCAGGAGGTTGTCCATTTGAGAGTTAAATTTGGCGATTTTTCCATCGCGAGCTCTCGGCGAGTTTCTAGCGGAGAGCACTTTCGCGAGAACTCTCCAGACCCTGTTCCTTTTGAGAGTGATGCAAGACTGAAAGTGGAAAGTAATCTAAATGTCATCGCACTACAGGAAGCTTGCAGCAGCTGTGATTATCCGAATTAATAATAAGAGACAAACAAAATCAGCAAAAAAAAAGTGCTGGGTTCAGTCCTGGATTCAAACGAGAAATCTTTTGGGTGCCGGGAAAAATCTAATAAGAGAATTGCAAATTGAGGACGCGCAACAATTTAGAAATTTTTGTAGGTTAACCCTTTCGGTATTTTGATGCCATGTGGCATCATGCTAAAAAATTTGAATTGTCTTATTATTTATTTATCTTCAACACTCTATTCTCATTCAGTGCACTATTAAGTGCATTTTTGACCCAATTTTGATTTTTTGAGTAAAAAGCTGGACCACAGTGGACGTATTTGAAAAAAATTAAAAATTTTTTTTTTTTTTTTTTAATGAATACTAATATAGCTTAAACATCATTAATTTGTATAGAGAGTATTTTTAAAACCCATAGAAAAAAACATGTACCGAAAGGGTTAACAAGTTCGGAAATAGAGTTTTTAATTAAAATTCTCGGACCGGTTGTCGTCAAAAAAAACTACAAAAATGAGAGAACGGTATTCGTCACATTTAACATTCCACAGAATTTCGTTTACTTCATACAGTTTGATTCACTTTTTAATCTCCTCCGGTGACCAATATCTTGATTTTTTTGACATCCTGCTCAAGAGCTACTAGCAAAATTCAAACGCCGTTCGGATCTGGCGAGCTACTCTCCGAGAGTTCAGTGGGTGCGTGTCGACTAGAAAGTAGAATCACTTTTGACAGCTCGAAGAAACTAGCTCGCGAGTTTCTGCGAGAGACTCTCAGCGACGTGTCCATTTGCGAGTAGTTGCTATCGAGAAATCTCGAGAGGTTCTCGCCGACATTTACTCTCATGTGGACCGGCACCTTTAGAAGCCTAAAATTAGCCTCTCTCCCTCTCTTTTCCCTCGTCATCTGTCACCGTCTTCATCAAATTATGCTTTTTTTCGAAAAAAAAAATTGTTTGTATGAAGTTAATGTCCAGTTGACAGTAGGATAGTTGTTAGTTGAGAGTAAAAACCCAAAGTTTTTTTATCTTGATTGTCCCTAAATCAGTCCCAGCCGATGATGTCGCTGCCTTCTTTTGCAGCGCAGTACGTCAGTAAATTTAAATTATTTAAAAAAAAATTGAAAACAAATAAATTTTTGAACTTTTTCCCGTTTTTAACATAGTTTTCCGACCTTTCTCTTCACTTTTTCCCAATCGCATCGTAATTTTCTAGCAAAAATCCTCGTTGACATCTTTTAATTTATGGTAAAACTTATTTCATAAAATGCTTTCTGAAAACCTCTTTTCATTCAACGTGCAAGAAAACTTTAACCATATATATAATTATACTCTTTCAGATTTTATGATTTTGACCTTAACATACATGAAAAAAAAATTACCATATGGCTGTAATTACATAACAGACATGGGCAAATTTTTGTTCTCACGTAACCAAAACAAATAATTCAATTTTTTAAGCATCGTGGTAGACATTTTTGTAGCAATAAGACATTTGTATCAAATTGATTCCCACAGTTAAAATGCGAAAAATAAAAATCAAATATGGTCCATTGACTCGACAAAAACATATCTAAAATTAAATCTTTCTCACAACATTGAATTTAATTCGGGTTATTTTGTCCTTCAATATGACGGAATTAATTCAAAACTAGATTGGAATTCTTTTGTGAAGAGAATTTTATGCAAATCGGTGAATGGTATGGAATTAGAAGTGACATGCGGTGAAATTGATTTGTAATATGTAATTACATTCAAATTTAAAAGTGTTTTTGGGAATTACAAGGCTTTTAATAAAAATTTGGTTCAAATAAGGCATATTTTCTGAATGAAAGCTTTTATTTAGCCTGCTTTTTTTGTCAATATGTTTGTTTGTCTGTCAGGGTCAAATCTTGTAATCTAATTTTGACCCAGTTCTACTCATCCGATTGACTAATTTCGCACACATATGTAACTCCGTTGATAATAGAATATTTTCACGATTTGATCCTTTGAAGGATAACAGAAGGTTCTGTAAGGATAACATGATTTTCCTTTTCCTCAAATTTTCTGGAAAAAAAATCTCATATGACGGTTTTTTTTTTGTAGCGACCAATTCTGATGATAAAAAGTCTGTAAGGATAGCAGAAGGTCTTGTAAGGGCAACGTGATTATCTTTTCCTCAAATTTTTCGGGAAAAATCTCATCTAGGGATTTTTGGGATCACTAAACCCAATTCTGATGTTAAGAAGTCTGACAGGACAACAGAAGGTCTTGTAAGGACAACGTGATTATCCTTTTCCTCAAATTTTTCGGGAAAAATCTCATCTAGGGATTTTTGGGATCGCTGAAGCTGATTCTGGCGTTAGGAAGTCTGTAAGGATAACGGGAGGTCCTGTGATTATCCTTTTTCTCAAGCTTCCCAGATAATATCTCATCTGGGGTTTCTACTTTTTTCAAACAAAAATTTTTTTTGATTTTTCCTTCTTTTTAGTATTTTTTTTTTTCTAATAAAAGCTTTTTCAAATTTTTTTTTCGATTTTTTTTTATTTTTATGCATTGGTTTAAAAAACCACCCCGTTTAACAAGTCTGATTAAATTGCTGAACATTACGGATTGTAGCCCTAATTAAAAATGTTTGTGTAACAAAGAATCCAACCCAGACTGATCATTCTTTTAATCCCCATTTCATTGTAACTCCTTCACGTTTTTGTAAATTTCTCATCATCATCCTAGTTGATTTTGTGCCGCTGAAAAATAATAACAGGCATCTTGCATCATAAATCAAACATAATTGCAGTAAATCCGAAGTAAACTAAAACGTAAATTGACTTTAAACATCAGAAAAAGTAACAGAAAAACATGATGATTCGCTCGGCGAATATGAATAAATCCAAAAGTAAATAATAGCCCACTCTCGGCACCATCATGAATTCACCATATACCAATATTATTGTAGCATAATTATCTTGTATATGAATAGTAACATCATTTTATCTTCAGCGAAACCACCCCCTAAATCCTCCAATCAATGTTGCCGCCATTCTTCCCCTGGTACAGGAAAATTATGAGCCTGGAAAATATGAAAATAAGGGCAAAAGCGGAAGAATACACGAAAGAATTATTCATGCTGAAGAAGATGTTTTATCTTACATGTGGTATGAATAGTAAACTGAAAGATAGAAAAGGATAGAATGGATATAGATTGGACTAAGTGTGCAATAGATGAGCCTCTGAATCCTATAAATTCATAATTCGTGATGCCATGGAGCCTATTATGGGCAATCGAATATATCGTCATTACCAACATTCTGGAATACTGTACACAACAACATAACTCTGGCGAAATCATCGAGGCCACAAATGACTCTTAGTGCGTGCAAAATGCACACTTTGTTATTTAGAATCTTTAGATTTTTGTCCGAAATGTTCGAAATCTTTAATCGGTTCTAAAACGTAGGGTAGATGATTGAGTTTTGTTTCAAGCAACAATTTTATCAAAAAATAGTGGGAGAGTGCTCGGACTTAAAAAAGCGCACTGGGTAAAAACCGTAAACAAGAAAAGTTAACACAGAAAAAAGTAAGAGAGCGAAGGGAGTGGGGGAGGGGAAGAGGTGACGTTTTTTAATGCTTCGAAATTGATGAAAAAATGCGCAACAAGTAAAAAATTCGGTCTACCCAAAATGTACGAGAGGTCGTAAAGTAGTCATAGAGACTTTAATTTCGTGACTCTCTGGTAACGACGACTACTTACCGATTTTTTGTGCTTCTTGGGTACTATCATGGTCGTGCAAAGGCAAAGGGGCCCAGAGAAAAGCGTGTTTCTTTTTTTTTAATCCAAAATTGATGTAAATGAATTTTTATGCGCCTGAAATTTTTGAAAGTCCGGTCAGACGCAAAAGAGGGTTTCTTTCAAGGGTTTCTTCCAAAGGTTTCTTTCAAGGGTTTCTTTCAAGGGTTTCTTTCAAGGGTTTCTTTATTTGTGATTATAAATATGAAAAGTGTTATGGGTGTTTGTTTACAAAATATTAGGAAAATTGCGTTACATAAATACATTTAAAGAGAAACAACCCACTATCGAAAATTATTTAATGAAATGCGCCGCGGGTGAATTTTATTTAGGAAAAATAAGAATTGTTTGTGGAAATGGCGCTGCACGAGGAAATTTTCACATTTCAAGGTCAAACTTTTTTAGTGATTAATAAACTACAACACTAGATTGCATAATCCAGGACAGAACTTTAGTTTCCGGAACGCAGCGGCAACATGCCTATATCCGGAACTTTCCCGGTCAATACGGGATGTGTGGTCACCCTAATTATAGAACATAGGGTAGAAGATCGATTGGCCAAATAAAAAAATAAAATGGTGTTACCACAGAGCTTCTATAGAACAGAGGTTAAAATCACACTGAGCGACAAAAATATGGCGTGAAATATGGGACTTTATCATTAGCTCGAAAGCTTTACGAAAGCTTTTTTCTGCTTGTGCTAATGATAAAGTCCCATATTTCACGCCATATTTTTGTCGCTCAGTGTGATTTTAACCTCTGTTCTATAGAAGCTCTGTGGTGTTACTACTCTAGAAAAACCCTTAAACGTAGAAAACGAAAAAAGCCCAAGTAAAATCATGCAACCCACTAGTTTACATTGAAAACATTGCAAAGTTTACAGGTATTTTGTCCTGCAAGTAATATTTTTTGGCGCCATTTTTGTTGTGGGGATTTTTTTAATCAGCAGTTTTCACCTCTTTAGGCGAAGATTTTCTATCAGTAGTTTTAGGGGCCATAACAAACGTTTTAGGGGAAGGGGGCCGTAGTGTAATGGTGGCATTTTCCTGCATACAATTTTCTACCGCAAGTTTGTTCGCAATTTTCTCTAAGAAATTTTTGTTTTTTTTGCTGAAAATGCGATTTTGTACTACTGATGCAAAAAATGCGATTTTGTACTACTGATGCAAAAAATGCGATTTTGTACTACTGATACTGATCTCGCAAGACAATATGAAAATTGCGTTGTTTTCGCTCGGCTATAATTGAAATTTGTGTGAAGAAATTTTGAAAAACAATATCGCGTTTCCGCTAAAACAATTTGATTACCGTTCTTACATTACCAACGTCCATTCACCCTATTTCCATTGAACCAGTTAAATCGACCGGTGTTAGTAGAAGTGGCTTTTCCTCGCGTATCTTTTAAGAAGTTGTACCTGGTCGGATTTGTGGATAAGTCAATTGAGATAAATCACTTTCTTGCGCCGGATTGCAATGTGCGCTGCCGCCAACCGACATGTGTTCGGTTCGAATTTAAAATACCGGCTTTGCCGCCATCTCCGCTCCACCACAGCCCTTTTAATTCACTCCTGTCATCTTTAAGTGGACGCGCAGCAAATCAAGCGCGATGTTACATGCGGTTAATCTGCAAGCAACCAACATAACGAGATTTACGGATGTTTCGCTATTACAGATGCATAAAACATAATTCGCTGCTGCCTCTAAATATGTTCGCTTAATCTAATGGCGCAATGTAGCCTAATGGACCAAAACGACGTCCATTAGAAATTAACAATGATTGGGGGATACGGGAGTGAGTGAAACGTTGAAACGGTGAAACTGATTTTTCATGCAATTTCCAGCCGGCGGCGGCCACAACGCATTCGATCAACTTTTCCTTCTAATTTCCATTAATGGCAATTTTCATATAATTTCCGCCACGATGTGAGTAAAAGCTGGCAATTATTTGTAATTTAAGTGACTGGTATTTTATTGTCAACGTGTGCGATATGCACGTTTAGGGCAATTTATTTCCGAATAAATTCCGACACCACTCTTTCAGTTTTAGTTGCTTTAAGTTGAATCTCTCCGGTTGCCTGAAATTAGCTGAAATTCAATAGATTTTCGCACGCTTAACAAAATTCACGTCACGATGGGTATTTTCTATTGTGTGGAAAGTCAAGAAGAAATACACGCCATTTAAGATTTTTATTGCTCGATGGGGTCCATTATTCATTTTCACAAACTCACACTGGGACCCATTCGTGACCATTGGGCGATGATGGATTTGTGCTTTTTTGGCACCTCACAGCCACCAAAAGTTAAGCACTAAATTCTCCATCCATCTATCTATCTATTTATCTAACTATCTATGAGTTTAGCCATTTATCCGTCCATCTATCTGCTGTTTTTTTTTTAAATCAGTTAATTTGAAAATGTTGTGTTTAGTGTTACACTGATGAGATTAATGGCTACAAGAGTGATGATTGAAATTTATTTCGGCAACAAATGAAAAAGAAAAAAAAATTTCGGCGATTATATCATAAAAAAAAACTATTATTGCCGATGGTTATTTGAGTTTTATGGTTTATGGTCGTAAGGTAGAATCATTATTTAGGAGATTTTTATTTACGTATCAAAATTGAAATCATCGGACGTAAATCAATAACAGATTATCATGTTTCCGTTTCTTCTATTGCCACTATGGATGTTCTTGATGCTGACTTGAATTGAACTCAAGTCATAAACAAATTTCGTTGTGTTAAATTTTTAATGCTGTGAGAAATTAATTCTTCATGCAAAAGAATTCATAAATCTTTTATACCAAAACCGATTACCGTTGCTTTAGATTTTATTAAACCACGAGGTCAGGTTTTTTTTTTGAATTCTTAAGATTTGTGAAATAAAAAATTGAATGAAAAATTGTTCCCTTAATCGATTTAACATTCTTATGCGTTCACCAACTGCAATAACATATTTTAAAAAGTGTATTGAAGAAGTGTTTGTTTGTTTCCCTATAGAATCGAAACATCTGATTCAATTGAGGCCCTGCAATATGGAAAATTTTCCCAAAAGTTACATAAAAAGTTTTACAAAGGCTGATATGCTTACTGGAATATGGACTCCTCATTGCCAGGTTAAAGCAATTTGTATAAAATATCGAAAATATCCAGAAGTTACTGTCTTAAAGGGGGCCGCATGATTTTTCCATATAAAAATATGTGACAAGTAGGTACATTTCACTCAAAGACCGCTTAACGGATTTGAATGAAACGTCACACACTTGTCGTTTATGTAATACTAGGTTGACCACACGTTCCAGTATAGTCGACACAGTTCCGAATTTAGGTATGTTGTCCCGGCGTCTCGGAAACTAAGCTTTTGCCCCGGCATTTTCAATTTAGTGTGATAATTTATCAAACTCTAGAAAAACCGATCATTGCATATGCTAAAAATAATCAGGGTATTCACAGTCCTCTTTTAAATTGCGGGTAATTTTACCGCTCGGTAATTCAGTCAAAAAACAGATTTTTACTGAGACGGTAACTTGGTTCATGTAAAAATGAATTACCGGATTCGGTAATTGTAGACATGCCTTGAGTCGTGTTTTCCGGCCCGGTTATTCGGTATCAAGAATCAACCGCGAGTGGCGCTAGTAATGTTTTTAGTTGTCAAATTTTCTCGCTGGTTATCTAATCGGACTGCAAGTTTTTTCAATTTTGATAGCCGTTGCCACAATAGAAATTCAAAAGAATACATCAAACATGGATTTAAAGGTATGTGACATATTTTACAATTAAATTTGCAGTTCATGATTTGATCACGTATCCAATAAAAGCGCTGTTCTCAAATCTGTGCTGTAGGATGTTCACAGCAGAATATTTTCAGTCTTTTAATATTACCGAAAACACCGAATACCGAAAATTAAAACAGGACTGTGAATAGCCTGAATATATTTCGACTAAAGGTTGCTTTATTTCCACTTTTTTCACCTCCTTTTGCAGCAAAACCCTTCTACTTTGAGTATTGGAATTTCCTTATTTGCATTGATGTTCAGGATAGCCATCATAATGAAAATATAAAAACAAATCAAGTTGATTTCTTTATTAGTTTCGGAGAAAAATGTACCTACGTTTCACTTATTTTAATATGAAACTAGCAGACCCTTCGTTGCCAGCTTAAAGTTTTTTGTATAAATTTTAAAATGTCAAAATAATAAATAACTTAAAAACTTGTGGGAAAAAACGTTTTCCTTACAGGACCCTCCGTTTCGAATTTTGAAATTCCAACACCGGATTCATGATCAGCGACCCCCTTATGCCGATTTTTCCCGGGAAAAACGGGAAACGGATATTTGCGCTATCCTTACAGGACCTTCTGTTTTGAATTTTGAAAATCTGACATAGGTAAAAACCTGCTCCTGGCAACGCACATCATTTTGCAAAAAACCGCGTAAAAATCGGTCCAGTAGTTTTTGAGTTTTGTAATCTCAAACGGACAGACAGACCAACAAACAACCATTTTTATATATATAGAAGAGCCTACGGTCAATAACTTTGAAGAAAGTAGTATTACAGAATCTTGAGTACAAATTTCAAAATTTGACTTTAAACTCATGACCTCTACTGCAAATCCTATAATATAATACGAGGAATGTCTGTCTGTCTGTCTGCACAAGCGATCTCGAAAACCCGCCTAACGATTTTCACGAAACTTGGGGGTTAGGGATTTTCGGGGATAAGGGATCGATCTAGATAGGTCTCACCTCTGAGAAAATTCCCCTCGATACCCCTCGCCTGGTATCTTCGAATTGGGTAGTCCGATCTTAATGAAACTTTACAGTATCACTAAGGGGGCTAAGAGCTGACTTTTCCCTCCGCTCGATACCCCTCGCCTGGTATCGTCGAATTGGGTGGTTCAACCGATTTATATAAAATTTTGTTGTCGCATGTTAGTTTTAGTTCTAGCTTTCTAGGTCGGGAATTTAAAAACTCTGGAAAAGCTCTGTAAAGATAATGTGAACTTAGTTTTTCCCCAAAAATCAGCAAATGTAGGATTTTGAGGTCGCCGAGCATGGCTCGGTCTTCCTGGTACTGAAATCAAAATTGTAATTGGATTTTCTGCACCTGGCCTATCCCCGATGGTCTGCAGCTTTCCCATTCTCCTGGGCCTTCGAACTCGTACTAAACCTATCAATCTTTTGGTAAAAACTCGATTAAAATTGCTTTACTGGTAAATAATTTAGCAGGGGAGAGACAAAACGGGAAGGAGTGGGAGATTTAAGTGGAAAGCACATTTTTTAAGACTCAACCTATTTACCGATGAAAACCCGATCAAAATCCCTTCAGGTATGTAGGAGTTATCAGAGGAGGAGGTAGCGGGAAGAGAGGAGAAGAAAAAGAAGTTTTTGGATATAAGATGCTTGTCTGCGAGATTCTTTATCCTATCTTAAAAATCGTATCTTAATGGGTCGAACGATTCAAAATTTAGCAGGGGTATTGAAAACGATAGGCAGGGCCACACTAAAGTCTTCTATTCTTTATTCTGAGAAATAACCTCTTTCCGTTTATAACATTTCAAAGAAATCGGTTGTTCCGTTATACCAGGACAAACCCACAGGCAAACATGTAAAAAAAATAAAAAAAAATGGTGGCTATATGAATACTTAAAACTACTCTGTCCCTGTCTTCGTCTAGTCATTCTCTCTCTTCTCATCTCATCATCAATCTTTCAGTATTGCCAGAATCCCACATAAATTTGAAAAAATGATTGTTTTTCTTGATTTTCTTGTGATTATTCAGAGCTTTACTCGTGCCCGATTTGCTGTACATGTCGATTGATGCACTTACACTTCCTAAAAATTGAATTTGGTGAATTTGGTGGTAAATACGCGAGTAACTCTCAAAAACTTTTGAGAGTTACTCGCAGGAGGTTGTCCATTTGAGAGTTAATTTCGGCGATTTTTCTCTTTTCAAGACCAATATCTTGATTTTTTTGACATCTTGCTTTGGCGAGTTCTCGAGAGCTACTAGCGAAATTCAAACACCGTTCGTATCTGGCGAGCAACTCCCCGAGAGATCAGTGGGTGCATGTCGACTGGAGAGTAGAATCACTATTGACAGCTCGCAGAAACTAGCTCGCGAGTTTTTGCGAGTTTCTGCGAGCGGCTCTCAGAGACGTGTCCATTTGCAAGTAGCTGCTATCGAGAGGTTCTCGCCGGCATTTACTCTCATGTGGAGCGGCACCTTTAGACAATAATATTTTGATGACATTCTGGTAACATTTTTCTATTATTAGTGTATGTTTTTACGTCAGAAAAATTTATTCTATCAGCACCAAAGGGCTGTCAAAAAAAAGCTTCACTCTAATTTTCGTTATTTTGAACCCCTCCCCCTTCGTCTAGCTTTTCCACCATTTTTTGTATAAAGTTTAGTACCGCCGTCATTCTACCGCTGAACACCCTACCCCTAAAGAGTGGGACGTATTTTATCGACAACCCCGAGCACTTTTCTTCCAGTTATTCATCAATATGCTGGAAGAACTTCACGAAACGCAGGTTTATCAGCTTTAGCTCTGTTTACAAGGACTTTTGGAGGTGGAAGCTTAGTGACAAAAAGTTTTCGCATACTTGAGGGTCAAAAAAGTAGCCTTAAAAAACTCATGGCAACATTATTGAATTATTAAAATATATATCTATTTTCATGAATTTCCCATAACTCACGCTTCCAGTCATATAATTAAAAATTACCTAAAAAATGCTGGAATTAATATAAATTAGGTACTTGCCAAACAATTACCAAAATCCTTATAATTAAAATTTGTTCCACCAAAGCTTGTAGTAGCCTGAAAAGTGTATTTAAATTTTGTAAATAAATAAAATTACAATGTAGTAATTATGTTAAGCAGTTCCAAAGACGTGATAAATACAAGAAATTTTTTACGAGTCCAATTAGTCCATGGATTAATTCAACAATTCAAATGTAAAAGAAACACGATAAGAAAAAAACCTCGTTGAATAAATAGAATTTTAAAAAATTACAATAAAAAATGTTTAGATGGCAAAAGGTACCAATTAAGTTAATATCATAATTTTAGACTTTAACTGATTATTCATTGGCTGTACGGCAATTAAGTTTTTTTCTGTTGGTTGCGTGGGAAAACCTTTAAATTTTTAACGAGGCGAATCGATGTTTGGTAGGGCGAGGCGTGTTTTTCGGGTTTTCTCTTTTTGTTTAGAAACTACAGATTCTAGATCGTAATAAAAAAAAGGGAAAGGGGTTAATGCAGCCACAAAAATTCGTGGATAAATTCTCAAGGCAGAACGTATGAGTTTTTGGGAGGTGAATCTTAAGAGGTAATAAATTACATTAAGACGCCTGAAATATTTTGTTCATTAAATGGTTCGCTACATTCTTTACGGTAACATTCGGAGGATAATGATTCAATAATTCAATTTCATTTGGAAGAAGAATGAAAAAGAAGAAAATTTTTATTGTGCGAGATTTTCTTTGCCAGAAGATTTTTTGTGCAACATAAAACAATTTGAGTAATTTCTGTTTCTTAAATCATTTGACCCAATTTAGTTGTAGGATTAAACGAAGGAAGCTTAAAATTATAATGAATGTTTCAAAGAGGACACTTAATAAGATTTTCTTTAATTAGAGATGAAGAACAGAGCAGTTGGATGAAATTTAAATGAAATTCTCTAAAAATGAACATTTTTTGATATTAAAATTTGATTAAGCTATTCGTAAATTAAAAGAACACAAAAGGCAGTATTGAAAATCGAAGGTAATTTTATCTTATTGCATTTAAAGGAAAATTAACAAGCCTGGTTGCAAGAAAATCGGTAGAATAGTTATTCAAACTGAAAATACGATATAGAGGTTAAAATCTTAAACCTTGAAGCAGTCTCCTGGCCACAATAGTGGCCACCAGAACTTTTTTTTGCTCATAGCTTCTAATGATTCTCATAGTATTTACCAGAAACTCCTACCCATCCCAAATGACGTCAGTTTGATGAGATAAGATTCAGGAAAAAAAATTAAAGTATTACGTGAGCAGTTGTAGAGGGCGTGAAGTGTGTGTTAAATGCTTCGCATTAAAAGCTCAGACGCCCTTTTCTCAGTAAATTTCCCAGCGAAATTTTACTGGTTAAAACAGTAAATATTCTTTTTTTTTACTGTTTTCCCAGTAAAATTTACTGAACGACGGTCAAATTTACTGGAACGCAGTAAATTTTACTGATAATCCAGTAAATTTTTACTGGAATTACTGATTTCGTCCCAAAATTACTGTTATTGCAGTTCGTTTCAGTTTTCCAGTATAAGAACTTTACTGGCGATAGAATCCATTATTTACTGAGAGGAGCAATCTGTTTTCACGAATCTTCAAATCTTCGAAGTTCGAATATGTGGGAAAGTGAAATGAAAATTATGTTATGTACGCAATTTTCATGTTGAAATTTTTTATTCGCATTTTTCCGGTTATGAAGACATAAAATTGAACACCTCAAATATTTTCACCAAAAGTTCTTGCATAATGAATGAAAACATTTTACAGTTCCAAAACAATTCCACAAACTCACGAAATATCACCGATTAAGATGTGATTTCCCGAAATTAATCTCATAAATCTCATTAAAAAAAACAGTGAGTAGCATATTTGTTTCGGGTTCGTTCAAAAGTTCCCGAAAAACATGAAAAAGACTTTGTTTAAATCGAAATGAAACATCTGCCCAGGTTGTCTCTAACTTGATTAACACCATTGAAGCCAGCGATTGTCGGCGAAATCGCATCGATCACGCAATCACGATCCGGATCTTTCCAAAAATTTAACAAACCACAAAAATCTCGTGAACCGCCAGTTAAGATACTACAAGTCTGGATGCTTCCTTCTTGATTGCATTTAATATCTCACCGAGACGTGATGCTATTCCTCGGCTTCCTGCCTCCCTCTGTTGGTCCATCGACCTTCTATATTCTTCATTATGTTGAAGATGTTGAACATAAACAGCAGCATATTTAACTCATCGTTTCAGACTTTGTGATTTACGGAATGGCGTTTCCCAGAAGATCTCCAAAAGATTGGCATAGAGATGACTCCGAAAGTAAGGAGGCTGAACGCTAAAGGGTTAACGGGAAAGGTGCGGAAGAATGGACAATTTTACAAATTACATGTTTCGATCCGAAGATCGTTTAGGGTCTTCAAGAAAACTGCAATTGAATGGCACGATCTGGAAACGTTGTTGGTTGATACCTATTCGAGGAGGGATCCTTTGCTGATGGAAACGGACAGAACTGAATGACGTCTGACGTCGGTCTGTCGGACGATTGTCGATATCTATAGGTGCCGAGGGTGGAACCGGTATTCAGAGTCCATGAAATCCAGACGATTCTGAAGAAAAACTGGTGAACCTGCTGAAAAACTACAAAACCAATCCCAAGTTTAACATAAGATCGACATTGGATGAGTTTTCATTTTCGATCCCTTCCAAAGAGTTGTAATTTATGCTGGTGGAAAAGTATTTTTCGCCGTTCGAACAACAAGCTAACAATCATAAACGATGCAATAAAAATCGAAAATCTTTTCGGGTCTCCATCATCGTTCGCGTCATCTTCCATGGGTTAGAAGGCAAAGCAGATCCGATTTACAACAATTCCCTGCCATTCTCCAGACGTCGACGATATCATTTTCATGTTGCACTCGAATAAATATTCCTAGGATCAGTTTTCGTTTTTTCTAAAGGTTCTCTTTTATTGCGACGCGGCGGCGTCTTAGGGTCGCGCACATGTGCAGCCAGTGCATAGTTCCGTTTATGTTGTGTCTATTTTTGGACGCAAAACTAATGAAGTAAAGTGAATTTTCCATGAAAGCCAACATCCAGAATCGCTTCAGTTCTTCAATTTTCCACTTAAAATGACTCCGGATCGGTTGGTTTCCTCAATTTCGCCATGGAGCTCAATTTCAGGATAATTGAAAGCAATCGCGCTAGACTGGTAGCAGATGACTTCGAAGATAGCTTAAACATTATTCCAAAAATAACCTTTTGAATAGCTTCGTCATACGCTCTGTTTATCATCTATCACTCAATTAAATTGAAAACTCATTCAAGCAGATTTTAATGCTCGGAAATCCACACCTACCCTTCGAATGGCAACCGGAAAATCCCTACACTTGCTGGGCCAAGGGATTGCATCGCAATGTGTGTGACAACAAAAAAAAAATCGAGATGAAGTTAACGATGAAATCCTTGGGGCTAACAAAGTCACCCTGGGTGGCTGATGTCAGCTGATGCATCCTAAATCGAATAAAATCAAATCAACCAATGAATAAATTTAATAAGTCGCTGGCTGGCTGGGCGGTGTGTCGTTCATCCCTTAGGACGGGAAATGCAAAAATTTCAAATGTGATCATCGCAGGGAATTATTATAAAAAAAATCGGTATTCTTTTGTCCCGTTTCAAAAATTCAAACAATTTTTTCATGAGATTTGGTTAGCATAAAAAATTAGGTTGAAAAAATTAGTTCACAACATAGGAAAAAGTTACAATTGCCAGGAACCAATTGTCGAATACTCTATATGAGGACACACAATATTTTTATTTAAAAAAATTCATTTGAGTGGAAGAGAGGGAAGGGATAGTCTCAGATTTAGGCAAGTTGTCCCGGCGTCGCGGAAAATAAACTTTTGTTCTGGCATTATGCAATCTAGATTTGTGATTCATCAAACAGTAGAAATAATGATCACCAAATACACGCTAAAAATACTCTATTTCGGTTGGAAATTTCTGTAAATAACATTTTTTTGCCTGTGGCACATTTTTCCAACACATTTTTTCAACAAATTGCGTGTATATCTCAACAAATTTTTCCCGCGGCGCATTTCTCTTTATTCTTATTTTTTACGATTATTTCGGTTTTTACATTGCGAGTATTTCGCTCTTCATTTTGCGATTATTTCGCTCTTATTAACTTAATTTTCGTTTGGAACTCTGTTTAATTCACTGCGCCGTATTCAATTTCAAAAGGCTTCGCCTGCGCCACACATTTATAATTTTTTTTGTGGTTATTGTTCAAATCAATTTTTATTTTCCACATAAAATTATTTGTTTTGGTGGTATTCTGTTTCAAGTAGCATCGGAATCCCCCTTCCCCTGGTAATTTGGTTCCGATTGCCTAAAAAAATGGTCACCCTTGTTATAACAGACCTCATGCCTGGAGCCCAATGAACGCAACGCAAACGCACAAACTGTCATTTACAAGTTTGTTCCATAGATATCAGTTGAAGTGAGCACAGAGAACGCACCTACAATGCAAAAGTTTGCAAACTTCTTCATGGAGGAGTGAAAATTCGTACGCTGTAACAGTAATCCGTTATAAAAGTACGATTTACATGAAGAAATGGTTCTCGGGACTTAAGATTGGATAATATTGGAGTCCGTTATAACCGAGTTACACTGTATATGATTTTAACTGAAGTTTATGGCAAATCCGATATTCTAAATCTTATGCGTTGGGTCTCCCGGTCAAAATTTTTGGGAGGATGTGGGATCGCCGGGTACTAAACATCACTCGAAAAAGCCAAAAAAAATTATTGACGATGGGTGGCCCATAAGGGTAGGTGATATTTTTTTTTAATATGCCTAAATTTTTATAAACCTCAATTTTAAATAGTGTTTAAAAATAAGATGTGTGTTTTTTTGTCAGTCACAAAAAGATTTTATGTTGATACGGTGTGGGAAAAAAATTATGAAATTTTTCAAAGAGAAAACGGTTTAATTTTTCCATTTTTTAAAATTTCTTTCTCGGAGAGACGTTTTTAAAACCTTTCCTGATTTTTCACACCCTGACAAAGCTTTCTTTTATAATTCTCTATAAAAAAAGCAATAAACCTGAAAAATATCTATAACGGATCAAATCGAATCAGAATACAAACAGAGCCCACTAAAGAAATTTCACAATACAGGATGCCGAATTCATATCCTGAGATGATGCGACTTTTGTACCGATGAGGGTGCACTGAAATTGAATTTATTTCCATCCAACCTGAAACCACCACCAACAGCCCAGATTACCGGAATTCATAGCAAGAGGGTTCGATTTGACTTCGTTACAAAAATCCTTGAATGATTTGAATCGTAGAAGATTCCCGGTATATTCTGTTAACATTGACAGTTTCATATCAGATTCAAAAAAATATCAAAAAAAAAATCCTTAAACCCACTTAAATATGTAAATAATATCTCGGAATGCCAGGCCATGGTTGGATAAAATTAATCAATAGTCATCTTACAAATCGTCCCCTTGCAGCTAACCTCCCTGCAAACATCACCGGTCAAACCCCATTTTTGTCCGTTATATTAATATATTCCTGCTGTTATATTTCTCTTGGATATTATGAAATTAAGGTAGGGGTGAAGAGTGGCTGCTCTTGAATGGTTTTAATATTGCAGGACCTTCGTATAAATTCGCATAGGAAATCATTTATGGTCGTTGCTGTTCGGCACACATGCGAAAAGAGAAGAATCAACCTGACGCTTGTACATTCGGTTGATTCCATTTCTTTCACCTACCCTTATGGGCCACAAGGGATGTTTCTTAGCTCAACTAAAGTAATTGCGAAGGGTGCACTCCACCGCAATCCTTTACGCGCAAAAATGTTTACATGTGTTGGTAATTTCGATATTTAACCAAGTCCTGTTTCTTTGTCCCTGTTATCATTATCCTTATGCGAAATACAATGAATTTCTATACCTATCCGAGTATGTAAAATAGATCCTCAAACAGCAAGTCCTCCAAATGTTATTAAATGTCCGCGAGAGTTTTTGAGTTTTCCGAAATTGCCACCAGATATGTTTACGGTTATGCGAAACGATGGGGAGGGACAGGTAGTGTTTCAAAAGTACTTGGGGTTTCCTTTTGACAATTTTCTAAATTTCAACCCTACAATAGGTTTTCCGTATGCAGGCGATTGCCACGGAAAACGAAGTGTTACTGAAATGTTTTGAATGTTTTTAATTCCTCAATTTCGTGAATTCACCAGATAAATGGGGGAGATTTGGAATTGTTGCATCAAACATAGTACGTAAATCCCCCATCCACACTAACTAACACTCACACTTCAGTTTAAAACGCTTTTATTATTTGTTAAACATGTGTATAAAGTTGATTGGAGTTCGGTTTTAAATTTCATGGTCGTTTCAGTGACGTAGTTCGCTTTTTCATCGAAATAAGGGGCATATAATAGTTATTTTCCTGAATGTTTAATGGGAAAATTTTTTTTTTTTTGTTCTGTGTTTAAATATTTTTGTACTACGCGTTTTCGATACCTTCAGCGATCGTCCCTGTCTCTGAAATAATTTCAATAATATTTACTTACATTTGGTTCTCTGCTGTTGATTGGTGAAAAACATTGCAAATGTTGCAACCCCATTCGTGTGTTATAATTAATTTTAAACCTTGGGTGCTTGAGCGAAGAGAAAAATTTATTCTGACACGATAAAAAGGAGCGAAGTTTAATTTTTGTGCTAGTGGCAGCTAGGATTTGTTGTATCCTATAATATAATACGACGAATGTCTGTCTGTCTGTCTGTCTGCACAAACGATCTTGAAAACCCGCCTAACGATTTTCATGAAACTTGGGGGTTAGGGATATTCAGGGACAAGGAATCGATCTTGATAGGTCTCACCTCTGAGAAAATTCCCCTCGATACCCCTCGCCTGGTATCTTCGAATTGGGTGGTCCGATCTTAATGAAACTTTACAGTATTACTAAAGGGGCTAGGGGCTTTCGATTTTTCCACTACAAACCTGACTTTTCCCTCCCCTCGATAACCCTCACCTGGTGTCTCGAAACAACGTTTCAAAAATCGGTGACAGCGAATACTCAATAACCACTCAACCGATTTCTATGAAATTTTGTTATCGCGCGTTAGTTTTAGTTCTAGCTTTCTAGATCGGGAATTTAAAAACTCTGGAAAACCTCTGTAAAGATAATGTGAATTTAGTTTTTCCCCAAAAATCAGCAAAAGTAGGATTTTGAGGTCGCATGGCTCGGTCTTCCTGGTACTTAAATATTATGTAGAGACTATTCTGCTTTCATCCACACTAAAAATCATAATTTTGTCACTACATACTTCTGATATTGTAACTGGTGTTGCTGTTATCGCCGGTGGCTGCTACCCATGTGTTACAGCCTTAAAAGTAATCATCATGTAAATGTTGGAACAAGTAACCAAAAAACCTTGATTTTTAGGACTTCTTTGTCTAGTTTTGAGAGTTATAGATAAATTTTGAGCTTTTTATATTAGAATTTCTGTCACCATTTTTAGTTCGAAATCTTAACTCATTACTGATTAAATGAGCAAAAAATATACATTAAATCGCTCTAGTAAATGCCTAGTTAAACATTTTTGAAATTTTGCTCTTTTTAAGACATTCACTGCGAAGCCTATAGCTGTTTTCGAGATATGATACTATATACCGCAAACCGAAACATCATTTATGTCGACCGTGACGTTAGCAGTCGACATAATGTCGTAACGATAACGTCATGGTAGGTGTAAATGCCGTTTGGCAACTATTTTGTGTTTTCTTAAAAATGTGGTTTGCAGCCAGAATTTTCGGGGAACCTTGAATATTTCAACGTTATTTAAGAGTCCGCAATTCCAAAATCCACGAACAGACTTTTCGTGGATTTTGGAATTGCAGGCTCTTTATTAACTGTGAAATATTTAATTGTGTGATTTTATAAAAAAATCCCCGTATTTCGTAGTCAGGTTAGTGACAGACATTATGGTGTCACTCTGATGAGATCCAGTCATTGATTCTTGGGATTGAAACTTGATATTTCCTTTCAAAAAAATACGCCGCAGACGTATTTTTTTAAGAAAATTGTATTAGAGGCAGTAATTTCCGAAGAAAATTTTTGGCTTTGAGGTTGATTTTTTAGTGATTACGAAATTACAACATTAGATTACATAATTCGGTTAAAATATTAGTTTCCGAGAAGCTGGGATAAAATGCCGAAATTCGGAACTGTCCCGACCATTTCGGGACGTATGGTCCCCCAATTTATATCTGATACCACAGAAGATTTCATTCTGCTCCCAAAATTTATTCAAACTTTCTCCGACGTCACTGCATGAATTAAAAAAATTAATCAAACCCGAAAACACTTCACGTGCTTCTATCTTACATCTACCAACTCCTGTTTATACCTTACACGAACGCTGCTCACAATGCCATTAAACCGAGAACCCCAGTCAATGTGCAGCACCTTCACCCTTGCAAATAAAGTGGCCCGGCTCAGAATTATAACCAGAGCAGAGCCAAACAAAAATAATAATAAAAGAAATTACACAACTATAACCCCGTGTACACACAAGTATAAAACAGCCAAAATATATGCGTAGTACACGATATTATGGATAGAAGTTCCAAATGTCCTAGCCACGTGGTCCGACAACATAAACTCAAAGTCATATCTGTTTGCAGCAGCATAGAAGCATAAAACTTGGCTGGCGGTGAGTGATCCATCCGTTAAACAGGAACCCTTAAACAAGAAAAACCCTAACGAGGAGTAACATAACCGCTTCGAGGGTTGTTTGTTGTTTTCAATTGTCAGCGATTGATGTGTGTGCGTATGAATTGGTCCTTTTTCGCTTCACAGATTACACTTGCATTTGTACTCGTGTCCTTGTGCGTCCATGTAAATATCCTTCTCGATGCTGCTGCAGGTTTGCAACCCTCACGTTGTTTTCCTTCTAATTTCAAAATATCTTTTTGCACCCCCTCAGTTTTAAGCGTAACACCAACTAACATTACCCCACCGCACCGTGCTTGGGTTGAAGGTCCTTGCCGTTGCTTCACTGAGAATATTTTCGACGGTACCTTTTGGTCGTTCGCCGGTGTATTATCCCGTGCACACCGACACCGTCACGTCGTCGTCCTTTTACACCGTCACGGATTATGTTCCAAAGGGGGAGAGAGCGTACGAACGAGTACAAACTCTATAATGGCGGACTGCTGCCATTTATGCTTCCATACATAGACACCAAATGCGCCCTTCAATGCATTGTGAGTAAAAGTTTTTTCCTTAAAATACTTTCGCCGTTTTAGAGTTCGCTCAACTCTTTAAGTGACAACAAATTTCTGATCGTTGCTGCTCAATTATGAGCAGTTTTAAGCTATCTAAGCGCATGATCGGTTATTGGAAATGGTTTAAATTTGTGCGCAAGTGATTATATCGGTGCCAAGGAAGGATATTGTCCGAAGAAAATCCATTTTTAAGTGAAAGTGAAGCAAGTTTTCATGAGAAAATGAGTGAAGTGACTAAAATGGAAGAATCTGACGAGGAGAGCGTTCAGAGGATGGAAATTCTCGAAGGAAATTACCAAATTCTAAGGCAGTGGGTACCTCCAGCTCCGCATTTTTGGGATGCGCCTCCCAAGGAGATTGTCAAACTCGCAATTGTCAGGTAAACAAAGGGATTCTATCACTATTCGATTTACACTGCCCTATGGGTGTTTTTGTAGTTGGAAATGAGATGCATTTATGCTGAATTATTCTTGATTTACAATCTAAAGAATCCACGCAATGAATTTTCTTTCATAGAAGCAAGTGAAATTGTTTCCATCCAATACTCTAGTAAGTTTGCTCACATGGAGCAGTGACGTACCTGTTTCGGTTACAAAACCACGTGCTTTTTGTTGATGAAATCTTATTGAAAAATTAAAACAATAAATCTAAAAAATTAAAAGTCGTTTTTATTGTTTGAAAGCTACAAAAAGTATGATTTTATTTTAACCCCAGTCAGAGGAATAATAAAGCTGATCAAAGTCAACTTTTTGACAAATCAACATTGGCCTGTTAAGCAGACGTAGTTATCCAATACATAACATGACATAGTCAAAATATCTATCTCAGATCAACCCGTGCAGGTCTTCATGCCCTACTTTACTTGCTGCAGGTTTAATTTTTGAATTTCTCCTGTCACAGCTTCACGCATTTTTACTTTTCTTATCGCAGATGAACGCGTGCATAGCATAGGCTAAATTTTCCTGGAGGAAGCCAATTTCACTGTACGCAAGTCGACAAATTTTACTTCATTTTTCTGATTCCATTGGTAGCAATACCTTACAAATGTTACAATACGTAAAGAAACACTCTTGATAATATTACAGCTTCGAACAAACCATCGCACAATCCACATAAAACTGTAGGTGCCAGCAGCTGGCACAGAAATTGTTTGAAACATCATTTCAGCATAGGATGACCATATTTATTTTACTTTTTAGTAACGGTGGGAGGGGTGGGGAGGAGGTAATGGTGGTGAGAACACGAAACTTTTGCATAAAATACTTTTACAATCAAAAATTTAAAAATTTGAAAAAAACTTTCATTCGTTTTGTACTTTGAAAACTTTAGAGTCAGAGAAATTCGCTGTATTCCAAATGCGGTCATAACGACTAATAAATATGCGCCGCAGGTCGACTTTTTCAACAGTGTACGATACAAACATTGAATCATCAGTCACAATCAGTCACAAAATAACTTATTTCAAATGTTTTTTTTTGTGATCGGCGATAAAGTAATCCATTTAAAGGGTTTTTCTACGAAGAGTGACAAACTAACCGATTTAAAACGGATTTTCTGCGACCGGTTACAAAGTTACCAATTTTCAACCGGTTTTATTTCAACCGGTCGCAAAGTAGCAGTTGCAAATCAGTTATGGGAAGGTTGCCTTGTGATCGGGGCCAATAAGTCCCCGGTCACAAGACAACCTTCCCATAACTGATTTGCAACTGCTACTTTGCGACCAGGGTCACATTGTATCCTGAGTCGCAAATGGCTGCTTTGCTTCAAGCCTCACAACTATACTTTTAGCAACTAAATACGACAGTATATGCTCTGGAGAGAGAGAGAGAGAATATCGGCAACGCAAGGGTTAAATTGTAAAGCTCATTCTTTCTGTACACTTTTCCCAACGTCTATTTCTAGCGCAGGGCAGTTTTGCAGGGCACATGTGTAACTTGATAACCCGGAGACTAAATACCCTGTCCCTCGCAAAGAGTCAATCAGGTAACACTAACACTAATACTAAGAGATTAGCTTGGAGAGGTTGGTCGAGCAGAAGGAGTAAGAGTTCAGTCTAGCTCGTACCAGGTAACACATCGTCAAGTTCAATCAAGCGCGTATATTATATTTTATAGATTTAACAAAATCTGTAGCGGACTTACTATTACTATTACGAGCTTCACTTTTTAAAAGGAAGGTCTTAGTTGAAAGATAACTAGGCGCTAGTCTATTAATAGAGGCGCGTGCTCTTTGTTGGTCCTTAATTTTTCATCCGGGATGTTCCTTTTAAAAAATTAGGCTCTTTATAGTTTTACAATAATTGAAAAACTCTTAATTTTAGGAATAGCAAGGCAACGGGTTTCTTAGTGTTTCATCAAAACCTACTGTTTTTGATTGACCTACAAGTAGCATAGCAAAACTTGCCCTGTATATGAAATAGACGGCTTTTCCGTTGGTGATTTTTTTCCCAACTTGTTTTTGTTAAGAAACTTAAATTGTGGTTCAGTTAGACTTAGAAATTTTTCTTGGCAGATATTTTTTCCAAGGCTTTTTTTCTTGGCACAAGAAAAGTTCCTCTAATATCTTTTTTATCTTAATTCCGTATTAGCGGAATAACGGGTTTTCGGCGTCCGAGTAATTACTAATTTATAACGAAAATATTATGACAACAATATTGCAATCAACGGGAATCGTGGGCAGCTTGGATGATCTCTAAATTTACCGCATCTTTAAAGTAGCAAAAAAACCTCTTTCCACAGTCAATAAATTGATGCAAAAAACCATTTTGCATGCATAATATTTCCTCATCCCAAAAGAGTAGTTAATGGCTCTATTTTTTCTTCAAAGTAATTTACGCGAAATCTTTCAATTTTTACCGATGTATCTGTCAATTTTATCATATTCGCCGTTTTGAAAGACGACAGCCTAGCCTATATAAGACCACAAAAATCTGACGTAGTCTATGTTTTTTTTAAGCCAGGTTTTTAGCAACTCTTGAGAACTTTATGGTGATGCCACCATTGATTGGCCGCGAATCTGTGGGTGTCTTCCCGATTAAGTTCCCAAAACTGTTTACTTAGTACGACTAACGTGCCTAGAAATCGAATATAGTCAGTTCAGTTAACCTAGGAAAACCCGTTCTATACAGCCTGTCATTATTTTCAAATTTTTCAAATCTGCACAAACACTGCAGGATCCTCTTCACGTCAAACGGCCAAAGGTGGTTTTCAAGTATCTTTCAGTGTAAATGTTGTACAACGATGACAAGTGTGACAGGTATTTAGCATTTTATTTATATTTCATTTTATTTATGCAAACAGATTTTGTTGCGAGGTCCATTTAACGAAACACCGCAACATGTTATGCAACCCATCCGAAGTCGTTTAATAATTTTTTTTAAAAATCCCAACATCAAAGAAAACCCCATGGAAAATGCTGTACAATTGCGACGGGATGCGTATTTTTGTCCGTCGCGATGTGGTCAGAGATTGTGGAGCTGAAAGACTTCTGGAAACACCGGATGGCCGGGACAAGTGCTCGAAACTGGCTTGGGTCATCCAAGGGAGTTTCTATTCTTTTAATGGTCGCTGGGATGCTGTGGTCACAAAACTCAAACGCGTCTCCTCTGGATGTTCACGTTTTTTCCTCACGTCTGCCTCTGGATCCGTGAATCTCTGAATGTTTTTCTCGTTTTCTGTTGGTTTTATATTTAAACTCCTGTCAGGTTGATTTATTGTGATGTCTTCTGTCGAGAACCGTTTGTGCGTTTGGCAATCTATCCGTGATGCGTCTGCCCGGGCATCATTCCTGGATAGATTCTCCTATCTCCCAGCATCAGATTTTGTCATCCATCTTCCCAGACATTCAAGACACGGTCTCGTCTTTTCCTCCCCGCATCACGTATTATTCTTTTTGTGTAAGTACCTATAGATATTTTCAATACAAGAGATTCTTGTATCTATAGTAGGAATATGTGGAATTCATGTATCGTTTTGTTCTTGCGGATTCTGGAAGACTTTTCAAAAACATCTCAGACGCTTAATCCCGAGGGGAAGTTCTGCGGTCGCAAACAATGCCAAGATATTAATTTCCATCGACCAAGTGTTGATGAACAATGGAACACGGGATGCGGTCTGACTGTTTTATGAGGCTTCATTTCATTCTGATGGATTACTGTAGCCCCATTGTCGCTGTTGCAGTGGAAACTCAACGTGAAACAACTTTATGCAGTCTGATGAATTGCATTTTGGGGTGGAAGAGAGTATTTTCCAAAATTTCCACACCGACTTTTGAAACAAGGCGCTGAACTTTGCCGCACTTAGTGCTACAACACCAGAGATTATCCCTAGTGGCAGGTTGAAAATTCCCGCTGAAAACTAGTGGAAAAGTCAGAACAGTAATTAGAAAATCCTCTGGTGTCAATGCAATCCATTGCAGCACAGGAATATTTATAGATAAAAGGGTCGGATCAAAAGTTGTAGCAAACGACTTTTGGTTAGCTCCATGTTTTTGGTCCCCTACAAAGTTTCGGACCTAGTAAGAAAAACGCTTGATACAAAATCGTATATTGAGTTCCACAAAGAACCATGCAGGATTCGACGATTTTTATGCCCCCGGGCTAACTTTTGAACCAGTTGGGTTTCACTTTCGTTGTACCTGCATTGGAAAGGTTATGTCCATTACCTTTCCAATGCAGGTACAACGAATGTGAAACCCAAAAGTTAGTCATGGGGCATTTTCGTGCATTGTTCTTTGCGTTTCACAACCATACTTTTTCGGATGCAGACCTACAATTTTACATTGTTTGTGAAATCTAAATTGAGGTTCGTCAACAATTGTGAGGTTTTGGTTTCACCAAGCAACAGCAGGACTGTCACAAAACAGCCTAGGATAGTGGTTCCCAAACTTTTTGCTGTCGCGGCCTTTGTTTCAAAATTTAAAGTTATAAAACGCTCGGTTACCCCTTTCTCCAACTTTAGTCGTAAGGTCATATGATCTTTCTAAAAAAATCTTGAGAAAATGTGCCGCAGGCGAAATTTTAAACAAGAAAACGAAGCCAGTTAAAATTCTTTCAAGATCCAAAATGAAACAAAAATTAATTTTGTTGAAACGTCGTTGAACATGAAGATAGATTCTTCCTTAAATGATTCATTTCTTTTAAAAGTTTTAAGTCAGCTTTCTTTTTTGTCTGTCTGTCTATCTGTGTATCTGTCTGTTTATCTGTGTGTCTGTCTGTCATAGTCAAATCTTGTAGTCTACCGACGTCCGCTCAACTGATTGACTTGAAATTTCAGTACAATATTTCCTTTTTGTAAGAACAATGGAAGGCCCTGTAATGCGGCCCACACACTAAGAGGATACACGACGCGCCATGAGGATACAAACTTGAGTTGTCGTGTATCCTCACAGACTATGGGCAATGAAAGAGTACAATCAAACCTTGAACGCCAATATTGTATCGTTCCACGGCCGCCTGAACTCATCGCGTTTCATGACAATCTTGTTGGCCCCTCGCGCTCTCTCTCGATGTAGAGGGTCTCGATGTAGACTGACCGAAAGTTAGCTACAAACTGATGGGAATGCATGTGTGTGGGGACTTCACGACACCATCTTTTTCGTGTTGTTTTTCCTTGAAGATTGATGAGTCATAAGATTGTCGTGAATCGTGTCTAGTGTGTGGCCTGCTTAAGAATAACGTGTCTATCCTTTTCCTCAAATTTTCCAGAAAAAATCTCATCAGGAGGCTTTTGGGGTCGCTGATTCCGATTCGGGACTCAAAAAGTCCGCAAGGATATCTCAAATGCAAGAATATATATTAAAAGACTAAACATTTTAAAATAAAATAGAGTATTATGTTTTATAAAATTTTCTCTCTGGGCCTCTATTTTCGGATCATATTTTTTCTGACCCCGTTTTTCTGAACTTCTTTTTTACACGCCCCATTTTTCTTATACTCAAAAAAAACATACCAAAATTTAAGCGCAATCGGCCGACTGGTTTTCGAGTTAAAGTCACTGAAAACTACTGAAGTTAGACACCAATTTTGACCAGGATTTTTCACCTCTTTCTGACCAAGCACGAAACTTTCCACCCCATCCTCGTACCGGTCGCATATCACATATAATGGTGTCATGTGTGAGACGACATAAACAAATTGCATTTCATATTGATGCAGTGATAATAGCTGCCAGACTTTCAGGTGAACTTCTGCTTGATTTTCATTTTAGTTTTTATGACATGGTAGACATTGTAGACACGGGAGATTTTTGATTAATGACTTTGTCTACAGTTAGATGCTTACCACACCGTGTTAACAAACATGTTTTCTTCTGCAGCTGTAAACGTTTCCGATAATTGTCAAATGATTTCTACTTTTTTTTCGAAATTTAAAATAAAAACCTCATTTTAAAATGACGCCATGGTATTCAGTGTAGGTAATACTAATCGGTTTTGCTGTTAAACGATAAAAGTTTTCATTTGCGCCATCAATCATTTCATCTGTCCACTCAAATGGGCACGTAAAAAATCTTACATGCTGGGAAATTATATTAAAATCAGTCAAAAATGTGTATATGGCAAAAAAAATCTAAATAATCTTTCAATCGTCATTTCAAAAAATCGAGCAAGAAAAATTGAGATTTGCTCCTGAAAAAGTTTTGATGCTGAACAAAAGAATTTGTGAAAAATTCACAATAGATGCTATTATTAAATATCAGCATTTTAAATGATTTTTTTAAGCAAAGACGAGTTTAGGAAAAATATTTACGAAAAATCCCCCTGAATAGGGTTTATTTTAGCCGCTGGTTTTTTTGATAAATTTCTACCTCCATCGTATCTTTATTTTAAAAAAATCGCCTGTGCGCATTTTATTATTTTATTTTATTATAAATTTTAAATTATTATAAATTTTTTGATTATATATATATATATATATATATATATAAATGGATGTTTGTCTGTTTATCTGTCTGTTTGTCCGTCTGCTTGTTTGTCTGTCTGATTGAGATTACAAAACTCAAAAACTGCTACTGGACCGATTTTTACGCGGTTTTTTGCAAAATGATCTGCGTTGCCAGGAGCAGGTTTTTAGTTATCTTAAATTTTCAAAATTCGAAGCAGAAGGTCCTGTAAGGATAACGCAAATATCCTTTTTCCCCGGCAAAATTGGCTTTTGAGGTCGCTGATCGCGAATCCGGTGTTAAATTTTAAAATTCTAAACGCAAATGTCCTTTTTCCAATTTTTCTCGCAAAAATTGGCTTTGTGAAGTTTTTGCATGCGTGCAACTTTTGCTTAATTCTAAAAAAAAAAACTCAAAAAAGTGACAGAAAAATTGATTTAAAAAGTGGGGATGTAAAAGAGTTAGGGGCTGTGGCGCGTTCCGCTTTGAGTTGTTTCACAGTTTCCGATTTATTCCGAGGTATTAATTTCGGAAATCTCTTTCTTAATTTTTTCACTAAATAGTGTTACCTGTTCAAAATTTTCACCTTAGGTTCGTGATCAAAAAATTTCGGTTTAAAAACTAAATCGGGGATAAAAACTTAGATTCCAGGACACCGGGACAACTTGCCTAAATCCAGGACTCTCTCGGAGAATCCGGGACGTATGGTCAACCTACAATTAGTTCTGTTAAAATTCCTGAGAATTTCACTAAACCCTCTTAATCATACTAATACTTCATATTGGATTACACAACATTCTTGTGCTCAGAAATTGCTTTAAGAGCAAAACTTTGTGAAAGGATTTCTGTTCGTAACTCATTATCGTGTACACAGCAACCGGGTGTCTTATCTGTTTTTGGCATCGGGATAATCAACTTGTATTCCTTTTTGCAACAAAAACCACTCCCAATGATATCTTTATTGGACCATAATATAACAAACTCCTTTTGCCACGCCATTAAACCAATTGCATTGCACTCAAAAGTAATTTCGTTTAATTACAAAATTACAATTCCGATAATTAAATTGCCATTCTGTCTGTTTCTAGCATGAAACTCGATTAAAATCCACTGTTGGCCAACAGTTCATCTTATATGCGGTATTAAAACTTGGTCTATTGCAGCTATCCAAAGTAAAATTCATTGGGTTAAACATTGGGCCGACGACGAAGCCATAAATTCTAAAACTTTGACATTTCAATTTCGACACCCGATAGAGCGCATTCCCTAAAAACGCTGGCACTCGTCGAGTTCCAAATTCAAATCGGATCGGCGGGAACTGATTCCGAGAATACATCGACGACGCCTTTATGCCATGCGAAAATAGAAAAATAATCGAAGTCATCAGAAGTTCGGGGGGATACTTTGAATAACAAGCAGCCAGATTCTGTATGATCCCATAGAAAGAAAGAATTTATCTGAACTCCCAGATAAATCCTGAATTAGGGGCGACTACCCAGACTACCCTTCCGGGAGATGCTATCAATGCCAGCCTTCCATTGTCAACGATTCCTTCTTTGCACTCCCACAGGAGTTTTCACTTGTTAACCCCACCGACTTGGAATCATAGTCCTTCGAATCGGTTTCGAAAAAAAGTAGAAAATCTTATGCCAAATACAAAATGTGATGAACATACGGGAAATCGAAGGAAAATTCTAAGCAGTGCCACTTTGGTTTTGATTTGCATTTTTATCAAATCAATTTCCCTGGTGAATCCAATTTAGCACCCAGGCCAGACTCGACTTGGGACACCTTCTTCGGTGCGTAAGAAAAGTTTGCTTTTTGTTATACATTTTGGTCCCAGAATTATATCACAAGTAACAGTAAATCCTGAAGGAGTTTTTCTTAAATTTTCCTTGCACGTTTTCTTCCCAAGATGATTACTGACTCGACTCCACCATCAGCAGTGACTTGATTCAATCTTTATGCGATGGGCGTTGAAAAACTGAATTTTCTCTACTGTTGACTGTTGTTTTTCCGAATGTCTAGTTTTTTTTCCATCTTTCGTCCTACCACCGGTCGTGTTGAAGTCAACACTTTAAGGAGCAAACAATAAGCAATGAGGATCAGGTGCGAAATGACTTTCAGTTAAATTGAATTGCCAACATTTTCCTGACGTGTTCGTTTACCATCCAGCAGGATTTCTCTATTACGGCGTATTGCGATGAAAATTACTCTATGAAAATGGCACGAACCCTTCTTGGCAGTTTGTTTCATTTCAGAGAGCATCTGTGACTTTTCTTTCTTTGTTCTGGATAACTGGATGCAATCATTCGAACGAGGGATGGTTGACTTTTAAAAATGTTGGGGTACATTCGAATAAAAACAGCAGTTAAAGTTTTATGCAATTTTCTGACATATGCAAATAAATTTCGCATTTTTTTCCGATGTTTTATTGCCATTGTCGTATAAATATGAAAAACCACAAAATGAAATTTATATGGAAAATTGGTTTGGAAAATAATGGAAAATTAACGCAAAATCTGCTTCCAGTGGAAAGACAAAAACTTGGTAAATTCAAATTGACGATATTTTAAGACTTGAAATTACTTAGAAAATAGAATTTTGACTTGATTTAATCAAAATGACAAATTCTTATAACAAATTTTACCGCGTCCATTTGATACGCAGGGCAAGTTTTGCCATGCTACTTGCAGGTCAATCAAAAAAAGTAGGTTTTGATGAAAGAATAAGAAACCCGTTGCACAGCTTTTTCTAAAATTAATATTTTTTCAATTATTGTAAAACTATAAAGAGCCTAATTTTGTAAAAGGAACATCCCGGGTAAAAAATTAAGGACCAACAAAGAGCACACACCTCTGCTTATAGGCTAGTTATCTTTCAACTGAGACCTTTCTTCTAAAATAGGAAGCTCGTCATAGTAAGTCCGCTTCAGACTTTGTAAAATCTATCTTCTGCCTGCCCTGCCAAACTGCCATGTGTATGTAATAGACGTAATTTTACCAGATGGTTGTAAAATTGGCTATTTTTGTGGTTAAATCGACTAATTTATAAACAGTTGTAGATTAACTATTCTAGTTATAGGGCTTAGGTAAATCCATAACAAGATAAGGCAAATGGGGAGGAGGAGAGGAGGGGCTTTGGAAAAGGGACAAAAAACAAAAATTGAAGCAAATATTCTTTTTGCTGATCGGGTCGTCTTCAAAATTTTCGCAACAAATTTCGAAGGATTGAAAATTTACTCACATTGCGTCTTGCCCTGCTCTACACCAGTGATCTGTCCCGATTTAATTCAAAAAATATCAGTTGTGATCAACACAAAACTTTTCTCTGCAATATTTAGTTTCGAGAAAAATATATGATAAATAATATTTTTTTAAATATTTCGAGAACCGTTAAAAATACGTAAAAATATTTAAAGGAAAAAATGAAGGATGTTTTATTTTCTTTAAAATTGGTCACATGCATTTTTTCTCAAAAGCGCATAGTTTTCGTGAAATTTTCAAAAAACTGTATTTTTTTTAAACTAGTTGTTTGAAATGTACCTATTATAACTAACATCACTTCTCCAAAAGTTGATAAAAGAACTACGATTTCCGTAAAGCCCACTTACGAAAATTTAAAGTCGCTAGCTCAACGCGTTCTTGATATATTTAAGATTCGTAAAACGGACAGGCAGACAGACCGACAGGTCCACAGACCGACAGACCGACAGAACGACAGACCGACAGACCGACAGAACGACAGACCCTCAGATCGACAAACCGACAGACCGACAGGCCCACAGAGCGACAGACAGACCAACAGACAGACGGACAGACGGACCGACAGACCGACAGACCGACAGACCGACCGACAGACAGACAGACCGACAGATCGACAGACAGGCCGACAGGCCGACATACCGACATACCGACAGACGGACAGACCGACAGATCGACAGTCCGATAGACCGACAGACCGACAGACCGACAGACCGACAGACCGACAGACCGACAGACCGACCGACAGACAGACAGACCGACAGACCGACAGATCGACAGACAGGCCGACAGGCCGACATACCGACATACCGACAGACGGACAGGCCGACAGTCCGACAGACCGACAGACCGACAGACCGACAGACCGACAGACCGACAGACCGACCGACAGACCGACAGACCGATAGACCGATAGACCGACAGACAGACAGACCGACAGACAGGCCGACAAGCCGACAGTCCGACAGACCGACAGACCGACAGACCGACAGACCGACAGACCGACAGACCGACAGACCGACAGACCGATAGACCGATAGACCGATAGACCGACAGACCGACAGACTGACAAACCGACAGACCGACAGACCGACAGACCGACAGACCGACAGAACGACAGACCCTCAGATCGACAGACCCTCAGATCGACAGGCCCACAGAGCGACAGACAGACAAACAGACAGACGGACAGACGGACCGACAGACCGACAGACCGACAGACCGACAGACCGACCGACAGACAGACAGACCGACAGACGGACAGACCGACAGACCGACAGATCGACAGTCCGACAGACCGACAGACCGACAGACCGACAGATCGACAGACCGACAGACCGACAGACCGACAGACCGACAGACCGATAGACCGACAGACCGACAGACCGATAGACCGACAAACAGACTGACAGACTGACAGACAGATGCACGGATATCCTCATAATTTTGCCTGAAACGGATTTCGTACTGATGCCCCCGTTCTCGAGTCGGTATCCGTCCCTCTATAAAGTAGAAATGTGGTCACCCTACATATAAGCATATATTTTTCATCCTATTTTGTAACCTTCTATAGAAATTCATTGATTTTCACGATATTGACCAAAAAAGTTAAAACCACGGAATTAAAATCCTCACTTTTCTTCTATTGCAATAAAAATTGCTTGTGTCACAATGCCCTATTTTTTCCTTTTCTATTTTGCATAATCAGGTTGGAAAATTGAAAAAGTGAAAAAATTGTACGCGAAATTAAAATGGAAATTAAATCCCAAAGTTTACGATTCATAATTTTTCTTTTTTTTCAGCTCTTCTCGCCACTTTCAATTCCGTATTCATTTATTTTTCCTTTCCGTTAAACACCAAAGGGAATTAGATTTGCATTCGAAATTAATTAAATTAGAAGAAAAATTATATTATCCTCTCAGCAGATTTCAATTTAAAAAAAAAATATCCCGCCACCCTTATTTAAAGGAGTGAAGGCTCTGAATGGGGATTAAAAAATATATTAGAATTTGTAGCCATGAATTTTTAAAAATACTTTCATTATTTCTTTTATTTCCATTTGATGTTCCCTGTTTGAGTCATTTTTATTGCACGTGCATCGTCTTAAGATGTCGTCGTGTAATCCTTTCTGCAACTTTTCCTTTGGCAATTTATCAACTGAAAATCTTATTATTCGGTTTCGCCCCAGCCGTGTGCTAAATCTCCTCCCGTATCGTGTTTGTTGTTCTACTTTGGGTAAACCAGGACGACACTTATTGTGTGGTGGTTTTAGGAACACCGAAAAGGAGGGCTACACACTTGCATTATTCTGAAGAAGTCTGCTCCATTTAGGATGTTCGCATTATTGCCTTTGATATGTTTTAAGGATGTCTTAAGGGAAAATGCAGGTTTTTTTTCTAATTTTGATGCAATTTTATGTTAAAAGTCATTTATTAGCATTTATGGTACTTAGGAAGGTGTCTGTTTTAATTATTTTAATTAGATTTTGCCGAGAGGGAATAGAAAAATGTTTGAAGCTTGAGAATATCTTCTTTTTATATTTCGGGGTATTTTTATTTAAAACCTCCATTTACGTGTTAATATTTAGATTTCTTAATACTTGTATATCTCACGAATAAATTTACACAGGATATTTTTATCTGTGCAAACTAAAAGAGTTTTAATTAGGCCAAGCCATTTCTTAACATTTTTTTAACAGAAATGCCTTGGCCTGAACAGATTTGCATCACAAATTATTTTTGTAGTCAGTGAAGAAGAACAAATTCACGGGGCCCGGGGTGAAACTAAAATTTACCATCCCTAAAGATTTATCCCTGGTTAAAATTTGAACATTTTATTAACTATTGTTGTTTGATGGATTTCTCACTAAATCTATAAAAATGGATGTTGGTCTGCCTGAGATTACAAAACTCAAAAACTACTGGACCGATTTTTACGCGGTTCTTTGCAAAATGATCTGCGTTGCCAGGAGCAGGTTTTTAGCTATGTTAGATTTTCAAACTTCGAAATGGAAGGTCCTGAAAGGATAACGCAAATGTCCCTTTTCCAATTTTTCACGCAAACAGGCTTTGGGAGGTTTTCAGGGTTGCTTATCACGAATCTGGTGTTGGAATTTTAAACTTCGAAACGTAAGGTCCTGTAAAGGCGGCTGTCCACATGGAAGTAGCTTCTGGAAGTTCTTCTGGAAGTCCATGCTTTGCTGTTTTTTCAGAGTCATAACTTCTGGAAGTTAACTTCCAGTTCGTGTTTACACACGAAAAACTTCCAGAAATCCCTGCTAGAAGCGACTTCTGCAAGTAAACTTCCATGTGGACACAGGCCTTAAGGATAACGTTTTTTTCCAAAAATTTTAAAGTTATTTATGGTTTTTTTGGCATTCTAAAATTTATACAAAAAACTTTAAGCTGGCAACGAAGGGTCTGCTATAGTGACGTATAAAAATTAATTGACCCAAATTTGCGGCCCCAAAACCCCTGTTTTGAAAAAGAGACTATAATTTTAATAACGCTATTATATTTTTTTCTAAAATTAAAACAAAAAAACTCTTTCTTTTTAGAGTAATTGTCGATCTGTTTTTCATGGGATCGATACGATATCCTGTTTCCAAAAATCCCATTTTATCAAAATCCCGTTTTTTTTTAAAAATCCAGTTTTTTAAAATCTCGTTTTACAAAATCCCGTTTTTAGTGTATCCCGTGGAAAATGAGAGAAACGGGATTTTTTCGGTCATTAAAAAAAAACAAATAAAAATTTTACAATATTTAATCAGAGTTACTTATTGTATATCTACTAATTTAAAGCTATATTGTAAGCTATATTTTTAAGAAAATCTATTTTTGGCGATAAATTCATGGAGACTTTTTGTGGGGTATTATTTTATAATGGACTTTTCTTCCGATTGCATGTCGTGATTTTAGTTGCAATTAAAAATTTTCGACAATATTGGATCTGAAATTTAAACAGATTTTAATGGGCCATCAAGTTATTTAGTTTTTAATGAAAAATTTCTTTAGTTTTATTTTACCGGTCAAATTTATTTTTTCTTTTGCAATGAAATTTTGATGCCAATAAAATTATGCTGTTTCAAAAATGTATGCTATCCACTTTTTATGCGATATCCTTCAGTCATTCACCTGAAATAAGAAATTTAATTCTCGAAGCGAAATCGTTTCCATCAAATGTCAATGTTGAATATGGCGGCTGAAGGCATCAATTTTTTTTTCTTTTGTTTGCAAACCGGGGACTTTGAGGTAACTCTAAGGGCAACCGGGTCGACCCTGTTCCCATCACACGCTTCTTCAAAGCGAAACTGGCATTCAGGCTCCACAACTAATCACTGTTTCGACCCGAAAACCATCAAATGCTGCTCTATCGCCGCAGGATTTTCATGAAGCGAATGTTGCCCCAAAGACGAACCGTCGATCACCAATTTCCCCACTAAAGCAATTGTGGCTTTGCAGACGTATTATTAATCAGTGCGTCGTGCTCGTCACTTCTTACGCTTCTTGTACGCAGATATGAATTATAGGTGTAAATTTTTAGTCCCGATTGCGTAAATTGCTGCATTTTAAAGTCGCGAAGAACAAATCTCATGTGCCCGTGCCTTTCGATGCTATTTGGGTTGTTTTTTCTCCGAAAAATGTCAATATAATAAACAATTGTTTTGGGAAGTTCATTGCGGTATTTTGGAATTCCAGTTAGTAACCTCATTCAAACCTTTTATCAATGTCGTTTTAAAAGACAAAAATTACTTTCATTAATCAGGCGCCTGATTAATGAAAGTAATTTTTGTCTTTTAAAACGGAATTTTAAAAAACGGGATTCTGAAAAATGGTATTTTAGAAAACGGGATTTTTTTACACGGTATTTTAAAAAACGGGATTTTGGAAAATAGGATTTTAAATACGAGATTATAAAAAACGGGATTTCGTACCCAATCCGTTTTTCATACGTCTTTATAGTTTATCATACGTCTGTGCCTTCCAAACGTTGGATCGCACGTTAAAATTTGAAATATTCCTTGGGTAAATATGAAATACACATAAATATGCGATACCTACCGGAATTGCCGAGACAGTCTCGCCGGACTTAGGCATGTCGTCCGACCGTCCCGCAAACTAAACTTTTATTCCGGAATTATGCAATTTACTGCAGTAATTTCTTAATCAGTCAAAAAATTTACCTCGAGCCCAAAAATTTTCTTCAAAAATTACTGCTTTAGCGAATTTTTCTTAAAATAAATTCGCGGATCTCATTAAATAATAGTGGGATGTATTTTTCTAAAAGTTTCGCCTGCGGCTGATTTCATTAAATGATAGTGGAAGGTCTTTTTCTAAAAGTTTTGCCTGCGGCGCAATTTTTGTTGTATTTTAAAAACAATATATAATCACAAACATAAAACGCAAATTGAAGCAAACTTCTTCCCTCTGATCGGGGATTGAAAATTTTCACGATTAATCTCGAAGCATAAAAAATTTCTTTACACAAGTCGCCCCTTCCTTCCCCCCAACTTGCACACAGAAAAAAATAATGTCGTATTATTTACAAAATGGGTTTTGTTAAGCCTAACAAAAAAAAATTCGTAAATATTACTGAAGTTTTGTATATACTACGAAAAAATTAACGAATATTTTTTCGTATAGTTACTAAAATTTGTTAATATTACGAAGTACATTTTGTCAAATCTGATTTGCATCATGGCGTCATTACGATACACAAGCTTTTCTATTAGTGGTCTCATTAGCCGCTGTAAGCATCCAATTCCCTGCTGTTAATGTTTGGATGCTTGCAGCAGGTAATTTTGTTAGTCGATTCGTCAGTTCTAAAAACTCGATTTTAAAGCGATTCCAATAATTTTTCATAAAACTGATGCAAAAAATCAGTTTTGGGAAAGCATTTCTTAGTTTAGACATTAGTTGAAATGCTTTTTTGAAATATTTTTTATGCCCATTTTTTTCAGATTTCGATAATTTTTTCCCATTTTCGAAAAATACTAAACGGGAATAGTATTTTTTCGAGGAAACACAACAACATTCGCCGAAAGAATTCATTCGTTCGAAGTTTTTGTAAGAAAAATCATTCAAAATAAATTATTTTCATTTCGCATCATATTGGCCGTCATAAAACATTTCCTCCATACGAATATTCAATATAGAAACTATCAGAAACAAACACGCATCTCTTAATTTTTGAAGTCATCACACTAAAACAATTTCCGCTCGTTAGTTGCATATCGTTAGTTGCATAAATTCTATGAACACACACTAAGCAAGAAACAGAAAGAGATTCCATATCAACAAGAGAGATTTGTTTTTGTAATATTTACAAAATATTTGTAATATTTACAAAATATTTGTAATATTTACAAAATATTTGCGAAAACGAAATACAAAAATACAAAAACTTAACAAAATTGACATCGTACCATTAACAAAATATGTTGTCGGCCCATGGGGGACAAATGGTTTCGTTATATTAACAAACGTTTTCGTAATATTTACATACATTTTATTTTCTGTGCACGGTCTCCGCCGATAATATGTCGCTTATTCAGACAAAAAAAAATATGGTTACCCTAGATGTACCAAATAAAGAGGGCGAAACCCTTTTGAGTCTGGAAAACTCCTTTAACCCTTTCACTCGGCATTTATTTCTAATAGCAAAAAAAATATGTTGTTGCTTTTTTCAATAATAATATATAAAAATATATATTATTATTCAAAAAAAACAACAAAATTTTTTTTTTGCTTTTTTCAATAATAATATATAGCAACAAAATATATTTCAAAATTTAAAAAATTTAAATATCTTTTTAGAAGTCTCTTTTTGATTATGTACTCATTTGTGTACATAAATTGTCAATCATTGTCCCTCTTCCTTCTAATTCTCTTAGAAATACGAGTTAAATATCATGTACACAATTGTGTACGCGCCGAGTGAAAGGGTTAAGGTGCCGCTCCACATGAGAGTTAATGCCGGCGAGAACCTCTCGATAGCAGCTACTCGCAAATGGACACGTCTCTGAGAGTCGCTCGCAGAAACTCGCAAAAACTCGCGAGTTAGTTTCTGCGAGCTGTCAAAAGTGATTCTACTCTCTAGTCGACACGCACCCACTGAACTCTCGGGGAGTTGCTCGCCAGATACGAACGGCGTTTGAATTTCGCTATTGGTCTTGAAAAGAGAAAAATCGCCGAAATTAACTCTCGAGAGTTTTTGAGAGTTACTCGCGTATTTACTCTCATGTGGAGCGGCACCATTAGGGCCCATCTTTTACAAAACATAAGTCAAAATTTCATCAAAATTAGTTAGGTGATTTTCGATTTAAAATCTCGCCCCCCCCCCCCCACACCCTTTTCAAACCAGTTTCCTTGAATCTGTTAAACCGCTGAACCGATTTTGATCCGGTTTTCGCTATCCGGTTGCTTATTATGCAAAAAATTACTTCATTCACATAATTTAAAATCATTATCTGCTACAATGAGTCAATTAAATTAAATTTCAAACCTAACACTTTCAAAATCTTTGATTTATTTTATTCTGACCAATTTTTTCGAGCTAGACCTAAATTTGTTACCCCCTAAATGGAATTGCATTCCTTTGGAACCACACATGTTCAAAATCAACTCCCCAAACCGCTATCGAAATAAGGGTTCCCTCGAAAATCCATTAGCCATCATTACAAATCCATAAAAATAAAAATTTCATTTTAACGGCTGCATTCGGCCACCTTGATAAAAAAAAAACCATCGGACGACGAGAGGTTTTTTCGGGACACCACTTTATTGATATTTTACGGTCCCCAAATAAATGAAATGACCCCCTAATGGCCACTTAAAAGAAATCAACCTACGGGACACCAAGTCTTCAATCTTCCGGACGCGTCGTTCCACATTTACCTTTTTTGCAGTATGTTCGAAACCCTCCCCCCACAAGCATCGACACAACGGAGTGAACACCCAAAAGAGCCAAAACCGAACCATGTCAAGGGGCAATCAGCAGCCACCGAAAACCTTTCATCCATAAATTTCTGATATTTAAATATTGTTCGCAGGACTCTCCGTTTTCTGTTTGTATGCTGCATGCTTAATGGTGACGAAGGGCGATGAGAATTTTAGGTAAAGGATGGCTTTCCATAGTTCCTGAATTTTGGGCAACCGAAAAGCAGACGGGGTGGTTTTTGTCTTGAGTTACGATACATGTGTGACTTGATTGCATAATTCTTAATATCGCTCCTGCCCGCGAAATTCTCTATACACGCGTTGTGGCATGGAGGATGTTTTTCGCCTTATGTTCTTCAATTTGGTAGATTTTTCTGTGTTTATTTTTCGCGGTGTTTCTTTGTTTTTCGGGGTAATTTTTTTTTGGCCTACATATTCTCGACAGTTCTTCCATGTTCCTGGAACGTTAATCATCTCGAATGGGTAGACCTTTTGTTGAGAAGTGAATTATGCTCTCGAGCATGTAGAATTCTCGTGTCAAGGTGCATTTTTCCATTGGTCCCAATATTCTGTGTGTTTGTTTTTGCCATCAACTTTTCATTTTCACTTTCTTTCGAAAAGGAGTTGGTTTTTCTTTTGAATTTCCAAATTTCCTCGAGGGGCTGTAGTTGACTCAGTTAACCTTTGAAAGGTTGCGAAGTTTATTGAGCTCATTATAAGAAACTTCTAAAGTGGTGGAAGGAAATTCTTTTCGTAGTTGAGTAATGGCAGGCAAGTTGGCGGTGATTTTCGGAAAAGCCGAAAAAGCGTTGATGTTAAAGAAGTCATTTGAGGAGGCGTTAAGATGTCGATAACAAATGAGTGGCTGGTTTTCTTTGACGTTAATAGAAGGCGCGGATATGATTGACGATGGTTATACATTAAGACGCAATTTTCGAAGACATTTTCAATAAAGAATTCTATGTTATTGCCTAATTACACATATTTATTAGTGATTCCTTGGCTAATTTTAGCAAATTCTGGAGTTACGAAAGTGAAATCAATAGTCGGAGGGATTTGATTTGATCGATTGTGAGCTAGAAAGATTTTTTCCACAAAGTTTTCACTGGTTTGCGAAGGTGTGTTTTTTTAAACAAGAGGTTTTTTTCAAAATGTTGTGACAAAATATAGTCAACTGTGAAAAGGCCGGGCGATGACGTGTCGGATGTGGAAATTTAATTTAAAATAATCCGATTATTGCGAAAAAAAGCATTTGAAAATAATTTTCAGGAGTTAAAGCACGTCAATCGAATTTCAGTCTAGGAGAAAGTTTTATAAAATCGTAGCCCAAACAGATTCTAAAATTCTGTGTCTGTATTATATTTCATAAATTTTTAAGCGGAGGAAGCAGGTTGGAACGTTGGACATTTAAGGACTTATCCAAATGACTAACAATGATAAGGATGTCCGTGCATTTGTCTTTCGATTTGCCCGTCTGTCTTCCTATCATTTGTACGTACAGTAATCCCTCCAACTGCACGGTAGATACATTCCACAAAAAGAGCGCGCAAACCGAAACCGCGTACTGTGAACCCTACTTTGTATGAAATTTTGGGGTTAGGAACATGTTTTTTTAAACGAAAATTATTAAAAAAACCGCGCAGCTGCGAAATTTTTACCGCGCATTTCGAATTTTTGGTATTAAAAACTTAACCGCGTAGTTGCGAAACCGCACAGGTAGACACCGCGCAGGTAGACACCGCGCAGTTGAAGGGATTACTGTATCTTATAAAACTCGAGAACGTGTTGAGCTAGCGATTTGAAATTTTTTTTGGATTGGTTATACCAAAATCGTATACCAAAAATGTCTAACAATTTTTGGAAAAGTACCGTTAACTATAACCGGTACCCCCGATACCATTTTTTTTAAATAGAACTTTTTTCAAAATTTATCAAAAACTATGCGCTTTAGAGAAAAATTGGTCATAACAAAATTTAAAGCAAATTAAATTTCGTATATCTTTTGTTAGAACGATTTTTTTGTGTCTCAAACAATTCTTGAGATATTTCAGAAAAAAAAATTTAACAAATTTTTTTCCAAACTTTAAATATTGCAGAAGAAAATCGTGTGCTGTACAGATATTTTAGTATGTTATAATTTCAGACTTTATCTTTCATTTAAGCCAAAAATGTCACAAATCGAAGGATATGTATTTTGAAAATTGAATTTCAAACTTTTTTCAACATTTTTAGCTTTAACACTCTAACTGCCACGTCAGTCAAAAAGACCTGACACCTAACTGTTGTGTGCAGTGAAACAATGAAAATTATTAAAGTGTTCGCTGCAACCGTAACGATTTTTTGTAGTTGCACACATTTTATGGTAATAAAATAACATTTAGGTATAATTTTGTTTCAATTTTTTTTTCTCTTAGGCCATCCTTTTTGACTGACAACTAAATATTCGAAAAAGGCTTAAAACTGTCGTGGCAGTTAGAGCGTTAATATCCATTTGACCTTGCGAATGATTTTGAACATATATTCAATTTGTAACTCTCAGTAGGCACAATACCAATGCACCGAAATATTCCGGTTAGGTAGGGTGACCATATGTGTTTTGTTCGAATCCGAGACATATCCCAAGTAACAATTTGAGGTTACATTCCGGTTAAGAAACGTATTTGAAACCATGGTAACAAAACTCAAAAGCTTCACATTTGGTTTCTGTAACCTTTCAGAAACGTTTCAGAAACCCTATTTAGAACCTGGTTTCAAAATAACCGTTTTTGGCGGATTTATTCGGAAACCATCTAAAATGTAACCAAAATGTAACCTAAATTGAAGGTTTTTTTTGTAACCACGATTACAAATTGTTTCTTGGGATGACAGGTAAGGGGGGGGGGTGTGAAAGGGGAAATTTTTAATACCTTGAAATAAATCTGAGCTGTACTTCGGCATTAAAGCATCTTCCCCTAAGCTCTCGCTGGAAATATGAAAAAAAGCCCGAAACAAATTAAGCAGCACCCGCGGAAAAACTATCTTAACCCTCATACTGTCCTTATGAAAAATAACGTATGATGTCTTCGTGGGTCAAGAATGACCCATTATGACCCATTTATGACCCATGAAGACTACACTGCTCTTCAATGGATTAAAATATGAACAAATAGATTATTGTTTTCGGTATTCAAAAGAAATTTGTTCACAGAGCCTACACCATACAAACATTGTTCATGTAGTTGAGAAGATACTTTTAATTAAAATCGAATTTGGGTCAGAAATGACCCGAGGACAGTATGAGGGTTAAAGAAATGAATTTTTCTGTTACTTTTTTCGGCATTTTTCTTTTTCTGTTTATTTAGAGTTCAATAGAAATTGGTTTTTTAGAGAAAAATATATTCAGGAATCAAAAATATTGTAACAAAATGCGCCGCATGCGATTTTTTTAAGATGAAATCACAATGGAGGTAGAAACTTATGGATAATTTGCGCCACGGTCAAAAATTTATTTTTTTAATACTAAATAAAATAATTCGGGATAAAAATTCAGGGCATCATGCCTAAATCCGGGAGTGTCCCGACGCATCCTCGGATAAGTTTCTACATCCATCGTGATTTTAAAAAAACTCCTGTGGCGCATTTTATTATAATATTTTTGATTTCTGCACATATTTTTCTCTATAAAATTTCGCCTGCGGCGCAATTTTTGTTGAACTCTAAACATACAAAAAAGAAAAATGCTGAAAAAAGTAATTTTTATTTACCTTACGTAGGATCTGGGCACCAATCATGTATTCCGACGCGTCTCTGTTTTTCGACTTCGACGCAGCTTTTAACTCTTGACTTCGCCAGATCTGCAGCTTGAAATTTCGCGGAATCGTCACTATGAATCGAAAGGTGATTCTGACTGTCATTCCAGGAAATTTGAACCTGCTGATATAGCGAAGTCAAGAGTTAAAAGCTGCGTCGAAGTCGAAAGACAGAGACACGTCGGAATACATGATTGGTGCCCCGGATACAAACCCAATTTCCATGCTTTTTTGAAAATTCAGCAACGAATTTTTTTCGTATCCTGAAAAAGTAAGTGGTAAAAATCACTATCCAGAAAAATCAGCAAAAAACTATTAATTTACCATAATTTTAATGTGCAATAAACAATTGAAGACATCTGTGCAAAAAGCGGTCATCTCCACTTTTTGACGAAAATGAGTTATTGATACCAAATGCAAGAACAAACGAATCCGCACATTTGACTGCAAACTTCGGACTTGTTAGAAGACTGTGGAAAAAGATATCAAAGAAAAGGAGACAACTGAAAATGGTGGTAAACTTTATCGTATATCACACTAATATGTTTTTTGTCTCTCCTAAAAAATTTCAAAAAGTGGACATAACCGGTTTTTGCATCGAGTTCTTCAAATTTGGTAATTCTAGCCAAATTGGAGGGGTTCGGGGAATAAATTGCATATTTTCCGTGGAAAGATTCGTAATACAATAATTATAAAAATATAACCAAGGATTAAAAGCCCTTTTCGCAACTTATATTAATTGAAAAATCCCCTCTGCTCCAATTTATCTCAAATCACCCATCCAATTTTAAAGTTCAATTGCCTTTCATTTAGGGACTAGGAAATTTTCGCAATTGGCAAATAAATGAAGTTCAATTGCTTGAAAAGTACATACACATTTGTGTGTCCATGTTTGATCAATTTATTCATGTTGAATTCGAAGGGAGAATTTCTAAAACATACTCGTATTAACTCGAGATAAATCGAATTGTTATACCCATTCCTTGGACTTACCTCTTCACCTCACCCCTTCGTTCTACAGATGGCGAGGAATTTTTTTTTTTTTAAAGTCTCAATAAATTCGCTTCTGGTGGCATGGCTTAGACATCAATCATTCGTTGCATGTTCATGTCATTGCACTTTTATGCTGCCAAGTGACTTTTATGCTCGGACCTGACTGATATGGGGTAGGGGGGATGTCTGCAAGGGGAGATATTTATTTGATTTTATGCAACTATTGGGTGGCGGTGGTGACCGTGCGCCTGCAAAACTCCACCTAAACTTGATTTCCCCCATAGCCCCTACCAGATGTTATCGTCGGAATTTTATGCTAGTTTTATTGCTATTATGGATATTTTTGTTGCTTTTGTTGCTAATCCCCTAAACATAAATTCCAAATGATTAATTGGCGAATGCACGAACAACATTCGCCTCCATGCACCACAATTTGACGATTTCCCTGAACTGGTGGATCGCCTCAAAATTCTACTAACAATTCGAAAGAATTATTATAAAATCGCCATCATTCCAGTGACTTCAATGGAATTTCTGGGAAATGTTGTTAATTGAACTACGAAGATTTTTTTCTTTTGTAACTCTCAGATTAAATTAATTTAATGAAGCATTTTTTTCCATTACTATCTGCCGATTAAATGCGACAAATGAACTTTGATTGAACAAACACGGAAAACATGGACCTCTGGAATACGTCAATTCTGCTCATGTCAAAATGCTTTTTATTTTTGAAACAAAATAATAAAAAAAAACTCTGGTTTCTCTGGATCGAATCGACAGGCATAGATGTTGTATTTGTAATTGAGTCCATGATCGTCTTAATCCCCGAATGATTGACTGTGACAGTCTTGTGTAAATTTTCGTCTTGAAGGGGTGGATGAAAGAGGGGACGAACCGAAGGAATCTTGAACATAAGACGATACTAAACTGTGTGTAGGAGATTCTCTTGTTCGCCTATAATTCCATGGTCTGATGGGATTATCGAGATATCTGCGTGAAATCTTGATAGGCACCGGTTCGAATGACGTTGAACATTAAGGATTATAGTGCGTAAGACCGCGATCCGATCTCTTGTTAAATATACGCGGGAATAGATACAAATATTCTATCATGTATCGATCTACCGTGTTATGGTCTACCAAATTAAGTAGGTACGGTATTTTAAATTTCAGTTCATTTAGGCGTGCTAATTCCGCTCCACCTCCGCTTTTTTCAATTAAACTTTTTTCTTGTATACCTGAATGACAGGCTTTCGATTTACCATTCAAACATAGCTAATTATTTTGCTTTGATCAAAAAAAAAGTCAAAGAAAATTGTCCATTTTTTGCTACAAGAAGTTTATCTTCATATGTTGAACCTTTCTCAATAATCACAAGACTTTATAGTTTGTATAAAAATGAACGCGAAGAGAATTGGAATACAAAACCGGAGGAAATCGGCACGAGACCGGGACTTCTGACGACAGAGGCTGTGGTAAGGCAAGACCGGAAACCGATTGTAGCGTCGAAGAAGAATAAACTGCCATATCTTGGAATGAAAAATTAGAAAATCCACTCACAAAAATTGTTAGATAATCTGGAACAGAATTTTTTTTAAGAATTCTGCAGGAAGCCACTCTTTTTAATAATTCAAACTATTAAATCTGGACCAAAATTTTCAAAATTCTTGAATAATTTTGGAACTGTTCCAACAAAACGGACAAATGGCGGTCTGGAATAGTTTCACGGCAGTACTGAATCTCCAACTAAAAATCATGGAAGTGGTAGGGCGAGGAGGGCGAAGGGATGAAGGAGGGGTGTTCTCAGAAGGGGGTTCCGAGAAGGATATTCTGAGAAGGGGGTTCTGAGAAAGGGATTCTGAGAAGGAGTTCTGAGAATGGTGTTCTGAGAAAAGGGTTCTGAGAACTACTGTGATATATTTATTTTATGGACATTCATTTTCTTTTTTTTATATTTTCGGTAGGGCTTCGTTGGGGGATCATTTACAACTCATACATCATTTCGCGAATTTTATTCTTCGACACAAAATTAACTTTTTGAACTAACTTTTTAACCACGACAAATAATTTTCAAATTTATTCCTGAAAGATTTCCAATTTTTTCATTTAAAACCGCGGAATAAATTCAAATTCAGAGAGCTCTTGCTGAGTGAATTTATTCTGCAATAGATGAATAAAATTCGCGGAGGAATTCCTGTAAAAAGCGCTAATAAAAACGGCCTCTAAAACTTCAAGAAATTCACAGAAAAAAAACTGTGAACTTCTCAATAACTTCTTCATTGTGAATACCAAATTTCCCTCTCGATCTCAGGCACACCAATTGAAAATTTCCTTCATTATCCAAGACACACTTGGAACTGTGGTGAAATTCTCAATAAAAAGTTGCGCCTGCGATTCTGCAATAATCAAAATTCTTGTTTTCCTTTTTCCTGAAGCGATTTTCGATGGACTTTTAATACGGTTCAGGTATTTTTTCCCATTTCAGTTATTAATTTGCCGTTCGCACGCGAAGATCACAACCATCGCGAGCTGCAGAGCTAGAAAACCCTTCGCCGACTGTTGCACGTAGAATTTCGTCTGTCATTTCGCAAGTTCTGTGAAGTGTTACCGTGAAAGTGAATTTCATTCAGAAATTAAAACGTTTTCTATTCAAAGTGTAAATTTTAAAAGAAAGTGAATCTAATTTGTAAAAATAAAATTGAAAATTGCAAAAAAAAAATTAAATTTGAAAGTGATATTGCAGATAGTCAGGCGTTTTCAATTTTGGCGCCTTCGTATTTAGCGCGTTTCAAATTAATTAAGAAGAAACTTCGTAGATTTCTCTTCTAATTGAAAAACTTCAACGAATGGTTAGTAAATGAAGAGCAATCTTTCTTTTGGTTTATCTTTCATATTTCTGTTAACTGGCGACAAGTACTCTATGGTATTTAAATGTCAACAATGAATATTGAAATTATAAAGTCCTCTTTACTATTAACACCCTTTTCCATTGAAAAAAGTCGAAAGTGAAAAGTTAAAAAAAGGGGATGCTGCAGTACACTAAATGAAAGTGGCTATAATAAAGCAAGGGGGTTTTATGATTCTCCCTAACTTCGCATCACCGCAAAGAGCTCATTTTGCAGATAATACCGCGTTGGCTGCCTGCAGTTGGAGTGCATGAGACTGACTTCAAAGTGGAAAATTCCTATGCAAACACAAAAAAATTACAAAACAAACAGAATGCCACTGAAGGAAGCAACAGCAACACATCAACAGAATAAGGAGGGAAAATGGCAAATTTTGGATCATCAAATGATTTTCTTATATGGAATAGAGAGCAAAAAAATTGATTTAAGGATATGCGGAAAAAAATTACTAAAATTAAGAACATTTAGAGACGTTGTTCCCCCCGACGCTTTTTTTGGACTTAACTTTATCTACAATTTAGCAGTTTTTGAAAAACAAAGAAGGAAAAATCTATAAAACGGTAAAAATATCTCGAAAGTGATCAAAATAACTGGAAAATTGTCAAATGTTGAGGATAAAACCGGAAAATGGTCAAATGTTGAGGATAAAACCGTTCAATTGTCGTGAATACCTAAAAGGGCTTTTTTTATATTTGTTATGTCTCGGAAACGGTTTAATTTCAAATAAAATCAAATCAATCGAAATTGATTTTACAATAAATTACAGGAAATGCCCAAAGACGTGAAAAATCGTTTGATTTTTTAGAATTTTCCCTAACTTTGTCATGCCCGACTTTTTGCCTGAAATCAGAAAGATTTTTTTTCTGGGTTGTTGTTGTTGTTTAGTCCTGACTACATGCAGAGACACCATGCCAAATTGAAAATTTTCACTTTTGTATGAAAAACGGTTATAAAAGTTTACTTGTAAATGGGGTGACCATACGTCCCGGAATGTCAGGGACTGTATTGGATGTACGCATGTTGACCCGGCAACTAAACTTTTTCCCCGGATTTTTCAATTCAGTGTTAAAATTTAAACAAACAGTTTTAAATTTAAACAAAATCACTCACTAAATATGCGAAACTTACTCTACTTCGGCTGAGATGGCTCCAAATTATTTGCTTTTCACCTGCGGCGCACTTTTTCATCGAGTTTCCACAAAGGGAATATGTATGTCAAACAAATTTAACGCGCAGCTCACTTATCTTTATTGATATTTTTAACCAATTGTGTTGCGGTTATTTGTGGAACGCAAAGAACGCAAAGAACGCAAAATTTAATTGTCGCTTGAGACTGCTCCTAAATCACAGCGCCGCATCCTGTTTAAAAAATTTCGGCTGCGGCTCACAATTCTTATCTATTTTCTATGGTTTTCGTATAAATCCATTTTTTTCAATATGAAGTTTGTTTGTTTCCTTAGTTTTCCGTTTGAGTCCACCCCCACCCCCCTGCCCCCGCTCCCCCCCCCCCCCCGCCCCCCCCCCCCCTTCCTTTCCGCCCCCTCTTCTTTCCGGCTCAATAAATATGGTCATCCAATTTTCAACAAAATTGGGCATAAAAGCACTAAATTCACTAAAAAGTGATAAAAAATTAATGCAAATTCCGTCGATTTCCACGAAATAAATTTCGAATTTGCAACAGTAGAAGTCGATAAAGAATAAAATAATTTCTCATTATTATTATTTGATAAGAGTTTCAGTCCCCACCTAAAGATGTGGCTACGGTTTATACGAAATCCCCAAAGAATTTCGTTCTGTAAACGGTATTTCACCAAAAGTTGATGAAGCTGAGGTATTTTGAGGCCCCAACAATTGCAAAAGTTATTTATGGGTAATCCCAGAGCTTCTGATTTTGAGATATATGGTGTTAGGAATGGTTTACATCCGACACTTTATTCCGTAAATTTTATTCTTCGACACCAAATCAATGTGCCACAACACTATGACACAAAATTCAGGAATTTATTCCCCCGAACCCGAATTTTTTCATACAAGATCGCCAGAAAAAATTCAAATTTTGGCAACTTGTGTTAAATAAATGTATTCTGTGATTGATGAATAAAATTCGCGGAATTAATTTTGAACAATATTCGCGGAGAAATTCAAGTAAAAAACTCTGGTGTAAACCAAGCCTTAGCAAACATTTTCAAAATCAGTTTTGGAAATAGACTGAAGGATTTCCAAATCTAAAAAAAAATTCTCATCCAATACTTTTTAAAACTGCGTATAAAGAAATGAAAATTTTTGCTTGAAAGTGAATTGCGCCTGAAAAAACATGAAATTGCAAAGGAACAGAAAAATTGGGAGCGTGTAACGATAAAGGGATGGCGATGAGGGTTTTAAGAACGAGTCAATGAGCCTCGTTTGGCGAACATTGTCGCTCTTATCATTTTTCGACAACGTTTTCGACCAAAGCACATCAAAAAGCAATGAAATTTTTTTAAGAAAAAAACACACAAACACAAATAAAGAGCGCATATACCCGAATTGAGTCGGATGCTCCTCTATATACGTTGAACGCAGCCTATATTGCCGAAGGATCCTTCTGTTGTTTGTTTATTGTAGTGCATTGCATCCAAGTGTTTCACTATATATGTAAAAAGGCCAAGATGCCCATCACCCATTTTCCAAGATTCAATACGTTCCCCGGCAATTGTTTGAAAACAGAATCCAGTGAAAAACAACCGACGACGACGGAAAATATCCTGGAGAAGATGAAAAGGACCTTCCCTTTGTTACAGACGAAATACAGACTGACAGAAGATGTGCTTTGGGTCTTCTTAAATGACTTTTTGCATATGTCAGTAGTGCATGCTGCTTAAGTGCCTTTTTTGCATTCGACAAACACACAGACGTACATGGGATTTGTGTGAAAAGGATAATTTCTAAGTAGAACAGCACACGTACGCGTCGTCATTGGGACAAAGAGCTTGAGTGTCAAGGAAGAAGGACTTTCATGTCCCGGACTTGTTACAAATTTTCCATTGAAAGTGCAGTAAACTCCAATGAATTCGAAGGGGACAAGAACGAATCATAATTTCTGCATGTTGGATATATTTTCCGAATGATGGCCATTTCCCCAAGCGTCGCATCCTGTTGAATTTCAGTGTTTATTTTTTGTAGTGAGGCGTTTAGGTATGAAATTAAGTGAGAGATAACCGTTTGCAAAGAAAGTATCCTTAATCTCGATACGCTTCACTTATCAAAGGATCTAAAATTTGTTCATGTATGCATGAGGCTTGTATGATTTTCGGGATGTGTGAAGTTTGAGTGGGGAGCGAATGGGATAAAAAGGATTCATTTGATGGGAGGTTAAAAGCTGTCGGATTGTGGCGGCGGCGGATAATTTTAATTGAAAGTTTGCACATTTTGAGTAATTTATGTGCGGTATTAATGGATTTTTGTGGATTGCGGGATTGTCGATGAGAAGTTAATGTCGAGGGTGGGTGTCTGATGGTCTCAAATGGATTTCTTTTTTTCAAAAAGGTGTTAAGGAAATTGCATTTTGCCTTTGAACATTCTTGATGACGATATAACAGATGGGGGTGGAAAAGGATCGCTGATTGTGAGGGTGTGGCGACATCTGAAGTATTATGTATGCTCTTGAAATTTTCGCTTTGATACCCTTTTACAGTTGACTTTGAAGGGTTTTTTTGGTTTAGAAAGAAATAAGGGAGTAATTATTAAATTTTTTGTCAAAGCAATTTCAAGATTAAATCTGAAATTAGGAGATAATCATAATTATTTGTGGTGGATTTTTGTGGAAGAATCTGTTATGATGATTTGAAAAACTAAATTGGGTGGTTGCTAAAACTTTAACAACAAAAAAATATATATTTCAACATTTTCAAACGTCAAGTTCAGTTCATTTAACACTCTAACTGAGAGAAAAAAAAAATTAAAACAAAATTATACCTAAATGTTATTTTATTACCATAAAATGTGTGCAACTACAAAAAATCGTTGCGGTTGCAGCGAACACTTTAATAATTTTTATTGTGGCCGTTGGTCTTTTTTACTGACGTGGCAGTTAGAGTGTTAATAAAAAAAATATCCAAAATATTTAGATTTAGTTTCGAAAAAATATGTAAAACATAATATTTTCTCAAATATCTTGAGAACCGTTAAGGATACGAAAAAACCGTAAAACGAAAAAATACAGGATATTTCATTGGGGTATATTCATTTTTCCCCAAAAACACATAAATTTCGAAAAATGTTCAAGAAACGGTATTTTTTCGAAAAAAATTGTTTGGGAGATACCCGTTACTTTTCCAAAAGTTGACAGAAAACTATCAAAGACTGCCGCCATTTTGTCCATTTTGTTTTCTGCGGTATGAGTATATAAATATTGTCACCGAAAATACGTTTGCGTGCCAAAATTCAAGTCAATCGGATATGTGGTATTGTGACAAAATTCGGTTACAAGATTTGACCCTGACAAATAGCCAAACAAATAGACAAAACAAACTTAAAATATTGTAAGACTTCGGGTGGCTCTTTTTGACCAAAAAACTTTACGATAGGAAATACATATTTTAGGTTCAAACATAACAAAAGCTATAATTGCCAATCTGGCAATTATTGAAAACCCGTATGGTGATATGGCATTGTTCGAAGTTTAAGTGAACGGCGAACAGTTGTATCAAAATTCCAGTTTGAAGTCAAACTTTCCAATAAATTTTTTTAAAATTTGTTCCAATAGGATTTTGAAGTATGGGAGTTTTATGTAGAATCATATCCTAAATAACTTTTGTTCTTGCGCTTTTTTGATAAGATGCACCGTTTTCGAGATATTCACAAAAACCGTTTTCGTTCGTATGGGGGGTACCCCCCCCTAATGGTCCATTTTTGTCCATTAACGAACTTAGCCTTGCATTTTACGAAAAACGAATCTGCGTAAAATTTCAAGTCTCTAGGTCAATCCGTGCGCCCGCAATCCGCGCCACAGACGGACGGACATGTGAAATTCAATTTCTTTTTTTATACCCGTATGGTGAAACCAAAGGGTATATTAGATTTGCCTTACCGTTTGTAACGCCAAGATCCCGTCATCACACAAAAAAATGAATTACACCAGTGTGTTTAGAATGATAAAAAAAGTTGAATTTAGCATGTCAGTCCGTCCGTCTGTCCGTCCGTCCGTCCGTCCGTCCGTCCGTCCGTCCGTCCGTCTGTCTGTCCGTCCCTCTGTCTGTGGCGCGGATTGCGGGCGCACGGATTGAGCTAGAGACTTGAAATTTTGCACAGACCCGTTTTTCGTAAAATGTGAGGCTAAGTTCGTTAATGGGCAAAAATGGACCATTAGGGGGGGTACCCCCCATACGAACGAAATCGTTTTTTGTGAATATCTCGAAAACGGTGCATCTTATCAAAAAAGTCCAAGAACAAAAGTTATTTAGGATATGATTCTACATAAAACTCCCATACATCAAAATCCGATTGGAATAAATTTTAAAAAATCTTATTGGAAAGTTTGACTTCAAAGTGGAATTTTGGTATAACTGTTCGAATTTTGATACGAATATCACCATACGGGTCTCCAATGATTGCCAGATTGGCAATTATAGCTTTTGTTATGTTTATCCGTTCTAAACACACTGGTGTAATTCATCTTTGTGTGTGATGACGGGATCTTGGCGTTACAAACGGTAAGGCAAATCTAATATACCCTTTGGTTTCACCATACGGGTATGAAAATGTAAGAAACTTTCAATTTTTCAAACTTCCAAAAAACGTGTGCTGTTGCTAGAGTGTAGTTGTCAAAAATTACGATTTCAGATTTTTAAAAAGTCCCGTGCACATCTGATTCAAAACCCTCCCAAAGACTAATGGTTCAACCACAATGAAGGCGGCAAGCGGCAGCGGCGACGGCGGGCGGCATGACGCCGCCACATATACCGCCGAGCCAGCTACAATGATAGCGACACCGTCGGTATATGCTACTGGCTTGCGAAATTAAAACGTCAAAACATCTGCATAGAATATGGGGCCGAATGTGGTGATTTTCATAAAACATTTTGGGCGGCGGCGGCAAGTTTGACTTTGTTTCAAACTCGGCGGCGACAGAAAAAGTGCGCTGCCGTTGCCGCTGTATTGTAGCAGCTCTCGTTGCGCTACGTTAGTGCAAAAAAAATGCCGCTGCCGCTTGCCGCCTTCACTGTGGTTGAAACATAAAGTTGGGCCCATCCTGGACACGATGAGCGAAGAAGGGGGGGATTGATGGCGAAAACAGAACGAAACAAAAAAGTTTTATAAAAATTTTTACGACAAACCAAGGAAAAATATTTAAAAAAAGTGCGCCGCAGGGAATTTTTTTTTAAAAAGAATGCGGCGCAAAGATTGAAATCAAAAAGTGTACAGACCTAAGCAAAAATTTACTTAGTTTTTCGCGCTCTTTACATTTCATAAATAATAGCAACTGAAATTATCAAACTATCAATAAAGACAAAAGAGCCGCAGGCGAAACTTTTCGAATTACATGCGCCATTTGTATAAAATCGTTGGAAAAATGCACCGTAGGCGAAAAAAAATGTGATTACAGTCAAAGTCCTCTAACTCGAAATCCCTGTAATTCGAATTTTCCTCTAACTCGATTTTTTTAACCTGTTTTGCGCTCCCTTCAATCTTTCTTTAAATTTTTAGTTTGTTTTAAAAACTTCTAAAAACGAATAAATATAATGTAAATGTATTTTGAAAAAAATTGTTTCAATTTCTCTAACTTGAAATTCCTCTAACTCGAAAGAGTTTGATGGCAGCAGACAATTCGAGTTAGAGGACTTTAACTGTATTTACAGCAACCCCCAGCCGAAGTAAAGTTTTTTTTTTGCATATTTTATGGTCGTTTTTATCTAGCGATTAATGAATTTTAACACTAAATTGAAAAAAAATCCGGGACAAAAGTTTAGTTTCCTGGACGCCGGGATAACATTCCTATGAACAACCCGTATGTTCAGCTCACCAAAAAAAAATCCATCATGAAAATGACAAAATTTTGAGGATAATGCCAACTGAAATTTATAATCTAATGGGAATTTTCTTTAAAGTATATTAAAGGCCGCCAAACACATGGAATTGGCGAAATTAAAATGTTTTGCCGCCCCCCTCCCCTCCTACCCCCTTGTACGAATTTTTTTTTATGGATACCTAAAATTTAAAACCGTTGACATTTTTTTCCAATGAATTTTGTGTCCTTTCTTAGGAAACTAAAACCCTAAAGATCTTTTTTTGAGGGAATCGAATTTCGGAGATCTGCAAATCTTTGAAAACTTTTAGGTCTTTTCCCCATTAGTTACATCGCACCACTGGCAGAAAGCTTCAATCCTTTAAGGGTCCAAATGTGTAATTTTTTCCTATTTAACTTTCATGGGAACACAATAAATTTTCCAAGAACCACTAAATTTTAACTTACGTCACTGGAAGCAAAATTCTTGAAAAATTACCAAAAGTGTCTGGTTTCCACAATATTGAAAAAATCTATAACCCAGAGCCTCCAAAAATCTCTTTTTTCCTAACGTAATCTAACATCATTGAAATTTAATATAAGAGAATTACGAAGATTTCCATCTACAAACCGTTTCTAATTCCTCAAAATTAAAATTTAAAAAAAATAAATAAGCAGCCTTCTAGGGATCGTCTCCTTTAATTAACGGCAAAGTTTTCTCAAAATTCATCAATTAAAATCTACCTGAAAGCCAGATCACCGAAATACTCAATTATCCCAAGAAACATTTCAATTTATTTTAAGTAAAACAAAAACTTAGAACCCTCCGAAAAGAAAACCCCAATCAGTTTCCTTAACGAACAAAATTAATTCGTGCCGAGAATGCGTATCGGCGGCATTTCCTCCACTGTGAAAGATTATGTGGAAAATAAGTAAAGTACCTTTTTTCAATTTGCTGTCCTAAAACTTGCCCGAAACAGGCGAAATTAAATCCTCGAAAAACATCCAACTTTCCTTCAATAGATAAAAACTTCGTCTTTTTTCTTAAAGCTTTCCCGTCCTACGACTACGGGTTTTTCCTGATTTTTTCCTATTTTCCGTATTTTTTGTATATTATTTTCTCTATATTTCCTTCCTAAGCCGCTTATATCGATCCTAGAATAGCGCGATGCTATTTTTAGACTATCGCTGGAGGTTAGGTGCGCAAAAGGTGCCCAGCCTTGCTGACAGCAGTTAAATAGTCTCGAAATTGTCAATCTGCACATTATTGATGATATTCTGAGTCCGAATCACTTTTCGTTGTGCATTTATTTGGGTAGGTTTTTGGGTGTTGAATTCTGGCTATCAAATTTTTTAAAGTCTTCAGAATCCCAAAATTTTACGCGAATTTCGCGCAAAAATTGGAAGGATTTTTCCTTCTAAAGACACATTTTCAAAAAGAATTTTGCGAATATTCTTTTTAATTTCATGTATTTTGTTACCTTTCGTCGCTGTTCTCAAGATCTTTCGATTTGGTCGTCTTAAATGACCGCGGCTAATCAATTAGCATAGTAATTCAGTTTTATCTATGATTATTGTAAACACTTGAATCTTAAACAACTAACAATAACTACTTTTATTTTGTTTACTTACAGGTAAATAAATTGGTTGATTGCTTTTCTATGCTTGCTACTTAAGTGAATAACGAACGGAGCCACACAAGAAAAAAGTCTTGTCTCGTTCGGGGCGAGCATCGTGAAATAAAATCTAGAGAAAAAAAAATTATTTATTTTGCCTTGTAAAAAAGTGAAACGAATTTAAAATTTAAAGTTTTATGCAAACGTACATTCAACTGGATTATACACACACTGATACGCCAGATGAATTATGGTAAGTTCAAGAAAATAAATTTCTAGGAAAAGATTTTGAAATTTTACCTAAGGTCAATCACTTTGGGTTTATTTTGACACAGCAAAAATTTTAATAGTGTACCGTAAATTCGGTATCGTAATCAGGAATCGCCTCCGCTCACCATCAGCCCGAAAATCCGCGCTCGGAAACCATTTTACTCGCAATGGTGATTGAGTCTATAGTTACGATGCTCATTCTAAGATGGAGCCATTTCCTTTTTTATACAAATAAATGTACGCCAGACATGCTCGGCAAATGCGCCGCAGGCGAAATCTTTTATTGATTTCTTTGAAAAACAAGCCTAGTTACTGAGTTACAAATTTGATCGTTTACGTACACGTATGTTTTTAAGACGAAGGGGCAGGGCCATGCAGAGGTATAGAGGCGTTCAGGCAAAACCTGTATCTTGCGCCGCTTTTTCTGTTTCCTAAAAAAAAGTGATAAAAATGAATTTGCCTTAATTTTTGTTTGTAATTATCTTAGCGAAAAATAATGGCGAAAAATACTAGCGAAAAATATTCTTCGAAATTTAATAAAAATTGCGCTACATATCCTATAATCGAAAATTTCATGATAAAATTTACCGGTAGGAAATTTTTCTTTTAAGAAACAAGCACTGTAGGCCGAAATTTTTAAAAAAAATTGCGCCGCAGGTGAAAATTTGCGGACGCCAAGGTCAAAGACACCCTTCACTCTTTTGTGACCGACTGCCATTGTCAGAAATATCCTTAAACTTTTGGATACCAAGGTCAAAAATATCCTTAACCCTATCTTTCCCATCTTTTTCCTGCAGTTAGAAAACAATTTTATTTTGTCGGTTATTGTTCTTCAGTTCTAGGAAGGCACAGTGCAACATTTGAAATTTTCACTTTTGTATGAAAAACTGTCGTGAAAATTCACTGGTAAGCAACATCGGGCAGAGTTAAATTTCAAGCCTTACAGTTTTTAAAGAAGCGTAATTCCTTGTTTTGTTCTTTCTGAGATCTTGCTTTGGTACAGCGAATCTCCAAATATTTCACGATAGTTTTCGGTGTTTTGAGGCCCCATCCCCTTGCATAGTTTTACTTTTCCGAGATTTTTTGTTTTTTAGTTTAGTGCCGCCGTTACACCACATCAGACACAACCCCTCCAAAAGATATGGTGTATTTTCAAGATAGTCCGCAACGTAATTAAAAAATACGGAGGGGGGGGGGAGGTCAACCCACATTTTTTTCGACTAGAGAAGATTTTATCAAGGTTTTAATGTTTGGGCAAATATGAACTACACCAGGGCGTTTGAGATGACAAAAAATTTTGATTTTCGCATGTCGGTCCGTCTGTCTGTGAACACCAAATCTTCCAAAGGATTGAGCTAGAGACTTGAAATTTTGTATAGTTGCCTCTCGCATACATGGCAAGGCTAAGTTCTTGGCTAAATTTGACAATTACTTCCCTCTCTCACCCATACAAACGAAACAGTTTTCTGCACTTTTCTCGAAAACGGTTAGCCTTATCGAAAAAAAAAACTATAAAGACAAAATGTATTTAAAACAAGGTTTTACTTAATTATTCCATCCATTAAAATTCAATTGGACTTCTCCCCAGTTTTGTGCGATTTTTTAAATAAACGTTCCTTATCGCCAAATACTAGATTTTGATGATTAGCTCCTGGCAATTGTAGTTCTTCTTATGTTTTAATATTAGCGACAGCGCAATTTTAAAAGTTTTATTTACTGAAAACATTTTCTTGAAACATTTTTGAATCATTGCCTTATTCTAGTCCTAAATCCTAGTCTATTTCACATTCCAAGTGCCAACCGTTTTAAAAAACCCCCCCATATTACTTTTTACTATGTAATTTATTTCTAGTAATTTTTCAACATAATACGATTAATTTATAACCCCATCGGTTCATTTAAGCTGCTATTAAATGATGTACTTTGGCTGTAAACATACGTCCCCCTGTCACCGAAGCAAATCTAAATATGCATAATTACGATCTGTCTTCGTCTTCTCCATGTCGCCATGTTAAACTGATCTGGTTTTTAAGAATTTTATTCCATGCTTCTCAAAGTGAATTCATTGAGCTTCCGGAATGTTTCACCAGTTTTCACGTTAAATACATACCGCAGATCTATTGAAACTCACCTGGATTCTGTGTTGATAGCGTTCGAAAATGCATGTTGGAAATCCTCGATTGGTCAAGTGATCTCCGCCATAAAAGGTCAACAACAGAAAAACACTTTTAGCATAAACCCTTCAGGTGAAAAAAAAAATAAACCCAATCAAATGGACTTAAAAAATGCTGTGAGATTATATGGATTACCTGAGGTCCAGCTGAAGGCGGCTGAAATCGTCTTAAAAAATTCTCCCCCAAAGATTCAATAAGCGCCACAGGCAAACGTTAAACCCAGAGAATTGACTCTACTCTTAGTATTTAGTGATTTTGGTCTTGGATATTGAATAGTTGGAATGTTGTGGATAAGGACTAGACGAATGTAACACATTTTTGTACTTTGTAGGGCCATGAAAGGCAACATGAATTTCTAATTAATGGCATGTTAGGTCGATGTTATTTCAGCCTCCAAGTCGATGGTGTCTTGTTGAATTCAATGTTGTAGCGCTTGAAATGCGATCAAAAATTCAAGTTTACAACAATTACGACATTATTTTTACTATCATAGAGACGAGAATTTTATTCAATTTATCCTGGATCCATGAATGTTGAGAAACTTTTCCATTAAAGTGGACCTTAAGACGTATCAAATAGAAAAAAGGGATGAAAAACTTCACACGTACAAGAAAATCCCACCAAACTTTCGGTACGAAAAACATTTTCTTCCAGAAAACACTCTAAATTCATTTTGCCCTTTGATATCGTTGTGTTTTCCTGTAGTCGCGGTTGACCTTAGAAGACCGTTACCACCCCCTAAAACATGAAAGCGAATTAATTTTTAATAGCAACTTACGCCCTCGTAAAAATTAATTTATAATTAATGGCGTGAAGACGTTCAGAGAATCCCCCTTTGCCAAATAAGAACGTTCTTCTTGTGGAAACATAAAATCTCATAGACAAGTAAAGTTTTTTTAAACGTTCCATCCAAATTGTTCCATTGAATTTGTTCCAGGACAAATTGTGTCTTAGTGCGTTGCCGATGAATGGAAATCCTCCACGAACTAAAATTTACCACGCAAGAAGCTGGAAATTGAAAGAAACAGATGAAAATCGATTTCTTAGGGCGAACGTCTTATTCTAGGATTGAGGTCTAGATGAATATCGCAGGTGATCGAGAGTCTGTAAACGATCGGCTGATGGGCTGATTAAAGCCAAAGATTGATAATCACTATAAGTTACACTGAGGTCAGCCATTTATTTCTGCCTGAAGATAGCGAAAGATCGGTGGCAGACGGTTGTAAGATAGGTTGATAGATCAATAAACAATTTTTCTAAAATAAAAAAAAATGTTAAGGGGTTAATTGAAAGCACCATATAAAAAGTGATTAACACAAAACTTTCCTCAGTAATATTTAGTTTCGGAATAAATATGTAAAAAATAATATTTTTTCAAATATCTCGAAAACCGTTAGAGAAACGTAAAAGCCGGTGAAGCCAAAAATATGACAAATTTTACATGCTTTAAATTTTGTTGTATTAATTTTTCCCAAAAGCACATAGTTCTCGAGAAATTTTCAAATAACTGTATTTTTTCAAAAGAATTGTATGTGAGATACCCGTTATAGCTAACGGTACTTTTCCAAAAGTTGGCAGAAAACTACGATTTTCTGAAAACTCATTCACAAAAAATTTCAGGTCCTTATCTCACCGCGAACTCGAGTTATTTAATATACGTGAAACGGACAGACCGACAGACAGACATACCGGACGACCGACAGATCCACATGAGACAAGACCGCCAGACTGACAGATCGACAGACAGACAGACAGACCGACAGACAGACCGACAGACCGACAGACCGACAGACCGACAGACCGACAGACCGAGAGACAGACCGAGAGACAGACCGACAGACAGACCGACAGACAGACCGACAGGCAGACCGACAGACAGACCGACAGACAGACCGACAGACAGACCGACAGACAGACCGACAGACAGACCGACAGACAGAGCGACAGACAGACCGACAGACAGACCGACAGACAGACCAACAGACAGACCGACAGACCGACAGACTGACAGACCGACAGACCGACAGACCGACAGACCGACAGACCGACAGACCGACAGACCGACAGACAGACAGACCGACAGACAGACTGCCGACAGATAGACCGACAGACAGACCGACCGACAGACAGACCGACAGACCGACAGACAGACCGACAGACCAACAGACAGACAGACAGACAGACCGACAGACAGACCGACAGACAGACCGACAGACAGACCGACAGACTGACCGACAGACAGACAGACCGACAGACAGACCGACAGACAGACCGACAGACAGACCGACAGACCGACAGACCGACAGACCGACAGACCGACAGACCGACAGACCGACAGACAGACAGACCGACAGACCAACAGACAGACAGACAGACTGCCGACAGATAGACCGACAGACAGACCGACAGAGAGACCGACAGACAGACAGACCGACAGAAAGACAGACCGACAGACCGACAGACCGACAGACAGACAGACCGACAGACCAACAGACAGACAGACAGACAGACCGACAGACAGACCGACAGACAGACAGACAGACAGACAGGCAGACCGATAGGCAGACCGATTCCGTATGATTAGAAAGTTTCTATTTGCCCTCGTTCTCGAGTTGTCTCCATCTTGATTACAATACTTTCCCTCTATAGCAGAGGAAAGTAAATATTCATCAACCATAAAAGTGTTGACCATCAACTATCAATACATTGGCAGTTTTTCGGATATCTACACGACATTGCTTGTCGAAAATCCTTGACGGTCAATCGTTAGCGTGCACGGAGTTAAATCCAAATAGGAATAACGAGACGGCGGCCTCTTCTGCAATAATTCCCTAAAAATAAGGCATTAGTCCTATAATTTTGGGAAAATTTCCTATTTTTTGGCATGATTTACTCTTTTATTTGGAAGTCATTACCAAAAACGTCTCGGATATTCCTATTTGTAGTAGGAATCTGTGCTATAATTAGGACATGTTCAAAATCGATGGTAAATGAACTTGTCTTCATTATTTTCGTTGACTATGCCAATTTTCCATTGACGATCAACGTGTCTTCATTATTTTGGTTGACCATGCCAATTTTAAGAAGTTATCAGTTTTTTTAGTTGCATTTTTCTAGCAAAGGTTTTATGCCGCCATGATTTTTGGAGGTTATTTTTTAGTTCCGTGGTTTTTTAATAGTCGAAACGTCAAAAAAAATTGTCCGAAACCTTTTTATTTCTTCATTTCCAACAAATTTCACAATAAAAAATTGTGAAAATTCCACAAAATCTTGTATTGAAAGGCCTCTGGGCTTATTCCTTGAGTCGAGTTTAAATTTTATTGGCGCGCAGAATATCAAAAAAGAGAATTTGGTTAACTCAGGTGAATTTTCTCTTAAGCGTATTTCATTCACTTAGCGATATCAACTCGATTAGCCTAACCAACAGCACACCGTATCGTAGCACCCAAGAAATGTTTTCATTCTTTCATTTTCTTAAGAGATTTTCTGTGTTTGTTTTGGTGTAGTTCTTTTCAAAGGAAAATCTTGTAACCTTTAGTTAGACTACCGGCAAATAACAGGCTTTTGTTTGGAATAATTGTTAAATATTCGGAATCTAAATATGTGGGGTCACCTCGGAAGTATAAAAGTCAATGGAAAAATATTTCTGCAACGAAAACTTCCACCCCTTGTTCCCGCCATAACTACCGTTAAAACCACCCCCTCTTCACACTAAATCAACAATATAAAATATTGTGACTATCCGTACTGGATTATCCGGGACCGTCTCAGATATAGGCATGTTATTCCCGTCATCGCAGAAAATATATTTTTATCCCAAATTATTCAATTTTGTCTTAAAACCTGAAAATTTTCGCCTGCGGAGCATTTTTTCGAAGTATTTCTGCCTCCAGCGTATTTTTTTCGCAACGCAGGATTATTAAAAATATCCTTTTCCTCATTCCTCCCCTCCGGTAATTTAGCCTGGACTTTCCAAAAAAACATGATCACGTTGCTGGTTACCCAAAATTTAACCCCAATACTGTAGTCCCTAAGTGGTAGAAATTCAATTTCATAATAAAAAAAATAGGCATCTTTGACCGAGCAAAACCTAAAAATTTAAAAAAAATGTTTTTTTTCTGAATTCTTTAAATACTCTTCTGAAATTGCCTATGAACAGTCGCGCACAAAACCACGCACGAATTTCATTCAACCTACCTTACTGCCATACGATAGTTAATTTGTGAAGGTATTCAGCCAGGTAAACAAGCCCGATTCGAACCGATCGAGGTGTCAGTGACAAAGGAAACGTGATCGCGATCGGTTGCACCTGTTTCAGGTACCTCTGCAGAAGATCGCGTTGTATCGAAGTTTTGAGTTTGTGTTGATCGTAGTTCGTTAAGAAGAAGCCACCCTGCACCTTTAATCGATCGAATCGATGCGCTATTTCCGTCTTGGCGGTTCCTGGACGATCGAACGCATTTTTCTCGCCATGTGGTGATCGCGCGATTTTTGTGGAATTCCAATATTTCAACGATCTTTGGTGTAAAATTCAGTGTTTGATCGTGCCAAATGCAAATATTTGAAATAATTGCAAAAGTGAAAAAGTGATCGAAGAAATTTCAAAAAAAAAATAAATAAATAAAAGTAAGAAAAAATTCCGTGTAAGAAACGTGAAAAAGGCATTGATCGCGACCATGTGCAGATAGAATGAAAAAGTGTGATTATGTTCACCTTTTCCTATGGTGCCTGTTTGCCACAATCTGCCTACCTACATGGATTTCGACTACGATTGGAGAATAATATTATTACATTTAGCTGGAAATTGTTGTCGCAATTGAAAATATCGAAAATATTTTATCGCCGTGTCGATGGAAGACAACGCATTGGAATCCATTCTATCGACAGTTGGATATAAAACACATGCAACAATACAAACTCGGGAACGGTTTTTTTAGATTCAAGATTCAAATTCCAAGCTGCGATCTAGAAGAGTACAAAACGGGTGCCTACAGTGCACCCAGTGGAACCTCATGTCTTTTAACCCTTCGACCAAGCACATATAAGAGCGCATATTGACTTTTTTAAATTTTTTGATGAAGATCGCGATCATCGCCTACAAGAAAAGTACCTAAGGAGGGAATTAAGAAAGCCGGGGTTTAATTTCTTCCCCGCGGGACTATTAAATCGGGGACAATTTCCATTATGACCATTTTTAAAATGCATGAATCGTCGTTTGTTTTGTGCCTCCTAAAGAATTTCTATCCTAGCCCACCTCTAGACAACAACATTAATATTTTATGTTAATCACGATATTGTCTTTGGTTAACAATCACAAACCAATTCGAGAGAAAAAAAAAACAAAAAACAAAAATATGTTGAGAAAAACCGAAACTAAAAACAGCATATTAAGAAATGAATATAGGCGACTTTTATTATATTTATTTTGTGTATCGAAGCCTTTCGTATGGAAATCAGGTCCATATTTTTTGATAAGTTCGATCTTAAATAACTGAAAACTACCGAAACTTAGTTTAGATTGGAATTTTTATTATAAATTGGGTCTTTCTTGGATCGATCGATTCGCTGTCGGAGAAATATGCGACCAACAAAAGATCTTGGACGATTTCGATCGTTTTTTTAAGATTCGACTATAACTGGAAAATCATTATTTTTTGTGGTTGGGATTTTTTTTTTTAATTCTCCTATCATTTTGATTGAGTTCTAGTGATCGGACAAAGGTTCTAACGGTTGAATAAATGATTCATCGTTATCTATTTATGCTATAATTTTTCTTTTTTATACTTATTAACACACTATAATCATAAACACATCGATTTTGTGGCTTGTGACGCCATTATCAACGTTTAAAAGGTGCTAAAGTGTGTTTTTTTTTATGTTTTTGATTGTGATCAGAAGAAGATCTTGCGATCAGATCGTCAGATTTATGCCAAAAGATAGGCAGGAATTTTAATAAAAACCAGGTTTTAATCAAAACATTTCATAATAAGTTCGGCGAGGCGAGAGACGAAGATCAGTGATTGTTTAGAAACATTTTCAAGCATAAAAACTTTTCCGGTATTATGTTGACCTGAAAAATTCTATTCATTTTCATACAATGAAAATGGTATTCTATAAAACTGAAAACATATACAAAATCGTGATAGAAAATTTCAAACCGTCGAATTTTTTCCAACCAACATATTTTAATGAAATGCGAATTTCTGCCGATTGTTCCAAATTTTATAGAAAAAAATCAGTTTTTCTGTGACAAAATTCAAAAACTACTGAACCAATTTCAATGTGATTTTACCGTTAAGTTCAAGGTACCATGGAGAGTGAATTTGGTAAGTTTACCATACGATCCGGATTAGTCGTCACGGTCCCAGGTTCAAAAACGTTGTCCCAGCATCCCGGAAACTAAACTTTTGTCACGTTTTATTCGATTAGGTCGAGAAACCTGAGAAATTTTACCCACGGCACAATTTCTTGAAACATTTCTGCCTCTAGTGCATTCATCTTGAAATAAATTTCACCTGCGGCGCATTTAATATAAATTTTTCGATTATGAGATTTTTCTTCTCCAAAATTTTGTCTGCGGCGCAATTTGTACTGCCTACTAAAGAAACAATAACTTCCTTTTTTAAGAGCAGGGAGGAGGGGGAGGGGGCAATACACAGTGTTTTCACGTGCGCCGCTTTGCTTTCTTGAATACTTTACGATTCAATTAAAGGCGTTAAAAAATTTTCCTTCCTCACCCCTGCCCCAACCGATCATCTGTCACGGATTTACAAAAAAATTGTTATCCTTAACATACAATAGATATTTTTCAAAATTCTTCTTCCTTCTTGCCCCTCTCCTAATGTTTCTTGAGTCGTTGTAGGGATTTGAACCCGATTTCCGCCATAAGAAAAGTTAATCCTTCGGGAAATTTTTCGACAATTGATATTCACACACCCCGTTCCCAGTAAACCCCTGTTCTGTTATCTTCTATAATTCTAAAGGGATTTCGATCCGGTTTTCACCATTAGAAAGCTCACAACTCTAGAAAAAATTTTACCCACTAATATCTCATCAAAAAGCGTAACGAAGGGGAGGGGATCGAGACGGAAAGTCGAAAATTAGCGTGTGATATTTTATAAACTACCCCTAATGAGTTGGAAAAGGGGTCTTACTTTACTTAGTATCAAACTTTATCTTTTTATGAAAACGCATCTCTGAAAGACAAACAAAAATAAAATTTGATGTTTCGCTAGTCGCAAATTACGCTAGTCGCAATCAAAAATCAATAAATTTGATCTTTTTCAATAGCAAAATATCTTCTATATAAAATTTAAATTGAATTCAAGAAATATCTAATAGATATTTCAAATTTATTATTTATTATTATCTCCTAATAGATTAAAGTTTTTTTTTCATCAATGATCTATCGTAGAAATTGTCAGTTAGTTGAATTGCAGCCCGTTCTTGTTCACCATCGCATCTCCCATATACTTAAATGGTTACAATTTTATGATAGAATTTATTTTGTAACTAATATTATTGTAAATCGTTTGTTCGTTTGCCAAATGCACAAAGTCAATTTTCTTATCGATGGAAACGATCACGAAGGTCTCCTAGAGCGACGATCATTTGCTGTTGTTGCGATTTCAATTCGTGGCTTTCAATTAAGATTTCATCTGATCATGCAGCTTCGAATTGAACCTCAGAGCTACCCAGGCGTGTTGCAGAGAAATCTTCCAGATCTAGAGTAGCCTACGGAGAACCCATTTTCAATTGTGGTGCCGCGCATTTGACAGATTGAAACTTATGTCCGTAACACATTGAAATGCGGATTAAGAGCACTCGCAGACCTAAGAAATGAGTATTTTTTTGTGTAGTTTCTGTGTTTATAACCGCGGAATATCAGTGATATGTAGGTTCCAATATCACTTACCTTTTGGCACGCCACATTAAATGATTTTCACTCTGATATTAGATCAGCCAATCTGTCTTTTGATACTGCTATGTTTACCTTGAGGTACTCGGCATAAAACAATCCAAAGGTACAAAGTTTTATACGCAGACGCATCACTGATCGGTATCATGCTAATCGATCTTATACCCTTTATGCATTTATTGAACAATTTCGCAAACTGATCATGACACTGAGTAATGATCTTCGGAAGTTCAATTGAAAAAAAAACTGGTTCAATAAGGCAATGATATGATTGATAGCAACATTTACCAAACACCGAGACACGATCAAAAAACCAGCAGAAAAACAACTTTTGTTCAGTTGTAAGCTTACGACGATGTACTCGAAGTCGTACTTACTGAGGTATGGATTTTACAATCCAGATAATATTCACATAGCATGTCATACTGATTCATTGACATGATAAGATATTGATGGATTGCAAATAAATTCCCATAGAAGACAACCGTCGATCAAATCCTAGACAGATCTCCTAGCCATTTTTATTCTATACCTAAGACTACCTATAGATGTGATATTATAGCCCCAAGGATCAAGTCGCGATCATACCACCAACGGTGAGGATTATTGTGAAATCTCTGTAGCGTTCTAACAATTAAAAGTTGAGAAAAAATCTCAGAAAATGACTTGATTATATTCTGTCTAGCACTTCCTTGGATATTTCTTAGAAGATAGACATTAGACATGTTTTATAGAAAAAATGTCTTCGCAAAAGTATGTAATTCAGGCCCGTGTGCTGATACAAGTCATAACTATTTAAGTTATGCTTAGCCTTCTTAAACCATAGAAATTTTGGCACTTAACAAAATTAAGTTCGACATAAGTTGCTAAGTTTCGTTGGTGCAAACCGCTCTTAGTTCCATTAATGATATTATCAAGATAAATAGATTGAATTTTAAATATTTTTTAAAGGATGACCATATTTTTTGTGTGTCAATCTGGTAAGGTAACGTGGTAGGGGGAGGGGGTGTGGTTTTGGATTGCTGAAACAGAACACCAACGAAACAACAAAATTGTACCAAAAACCAATATTTTTACGCAAACCAAAGAAAAAGAATTCAAAAGTATGTGCCGCAGGTGAATTTTCTTACAGGATAAATATTTAAATCAAGAGCTGACAGTCCCAAACTAAAATTAACTTAATTTTTCGCGCTCTTTACATTCCAAAAATAATGCCAACGGAAATTGTAAAAATACTGATAACGATAAAAGTGACATAAGCGAAATATTTTGAAATATTCGCCTTTTGGCAATCGTCGAAAAAACGCTTGTAATTTTTTGCATTTGTGTGATCTTTTTTTCTAGCGTTTTATAAATTATAACCCTAAATTGAAAAATCCGGGACAAAAGTTTAGTTTCTGGGATACCAGATCAGCATGCCCAAATCCGGGACTGTCCCGGCGATTCCGGGAAGTATGGTCACCATAGCTATAAACCCCAAATATGGAGTTTCTTGGTGTCTAATGACGTGCAATTGATGTGACAATAAGACAGTATAGTACATCTCAAAAAGCACAAACGGTCGCAAAACGGTCGCGAAACGGTCGCAAAACGGTCGTCGCGTATTTAATTTCGTGACTTTAAGGTCGCCACGACGTCTTTACAACCTTTTATGATACTTGGATAAAAGGTACTTGGATGGAGGTTTAAAGCTAACCGGCAATGAACGAAAACAACCACATAATTAGGGCCAATTTTTTTTCTTCCGTTTGATCCCTTTCTTATAGGCCTCGATCCGAAATTTCAGCTTAATCGGGCAAGTGATTTCTTTCCACGTTACAGATTTTAAAAGCGTGTAAGGGTTAGTCGTTTTCATGAGATTTTTTCTCTTGATTTTTTGTCTTTTCTTTTCAAACATAACTCAGAAATTCAACACAAATTGTGAAAAATTCTGATTTATTTAATTCTTCCCTCATGCTTATCTGACGAAAAAAAATATCAATTTTCAATATTATAGAGAAAAAACTAGAGCTCCTTAAAGCTCTGACCCAATAACAAATCGGCCGATTGCGCCGAAATTTTGGTCATGTCTTTTGAATAGTCGAACAAAGAATATCACAAAAATTTGTCCCAAATTATTTGTTTCTCTCAACAAGTTGAAGTTTTTTCCCCTTGTATTACAAGGTTCAGGCCTGGATTTGATGGTGGTGGTCGAACTATCTATAATATATGCTAGAAAAAATACCTCCGGTAAATCCACATTTTCTTAACCCAAGAGTCTTCAAAGTCGCCGGTAACGACTGGCACGAATCGATATAAAATTTCTAGACCTCATTTCCAGTCTATTTACTGCTCTAAATTTTATATTTTTACCTGCGGCGTATTTTTTTCAATTATATCTCATCAAAAAGTGTAACGAAGGGGAGGGGGGGAGAAAAACGGCGGTGATATTATTGCCCACTTTTTGCAACATTTTTGTCGCTAAATGGGTGTGAATATGGAAGCAAGCGAAAACTACTGTATATATTAATATTTTTTTAATTTACAGTAGAACATAAGCTAACTCAAGTAACCCCAATGATCGAAAAGTGGTTATTGCAACCTTAAAAGCACGAATTAAAGTCGCAACGACCACTTTACAACGTTTTGTGCTCCTTTGGAAGCTAAAGTAATCCTAATGATTTTGGGATCAAAATACCAATATTTTCTTCAAAAATCTTCCAAAAAAAACCCAAACCATAATTAGTAATCAGATTTCCGCTCAGAATTGATTACCAGTATTTGAAACTATGACAGGTGCATTAATAATGCAATTATTACCTTCCCAATCAACTTACTCCGAGGAAAACAAATCATTTGACTAATTTGTAGAACTCGTTTCCAATTTCTACAATAGACAAAAAAAAACTAACTAACCATCTCTAATGTCTTAACTTGATAGAACTTTCTTAGTTGATGATTACACAAAACCTAGAATAATGATCGTGATTGCATAACATACGATCATCGTTACATATGTGTTCGCAGGTAACTCGTCTACTTCCCAATCAAGTTGAGGTTCTTTAATTATGTGCACCGATCACGATCCTAATCTATCTGGAGGAAAATTCCCGGCCAATCCAGAGTGATCGATCCATAAATGGTAGTAGTAAACTGATCGACATTACTCGGGAATTGATCATTAGTCAATTTTTTAGCCATGAGAGTTTTTTTTATTTTATTTAAAAACACGGAAATCAATCAAGCGTGTTTTCTGAAAAAAATCTTTTATAAAAATTTGCAAAACCTTTTTTGGCAACGATCAATTAGGGAAAAGCGCAACTTTTTAAATTTTGAATGATCAACACGATCACCTGAGAAAAGGTCGATAAAACACGTTTGAGATCGAAAGTTTCACCTGTTTAAAATAACCATTAAAAAAGATGAATTTCTACGGACTTTATTTTTTTTTTCTTGAAAAATTACAAACCATAAAATTTGATTATTTTTACTACATAATCCAGAGATACGGGCGCATATCTCTGAAATAAAAATTATCCACGATCAAATTTGATCTATGGCCCCATAAGTTCAACATTTCCACCATCCAACTATCGGCATTTAGTGCCGTTAACACCGAATGTGAGAATTTTACCATTTAAATGATAAACCATGCAAATTTAGGCCCACATTTCCATATTACAACATCGAAAATGCTAAGAAAGATTTTTCGAAGTTTAAACCGCCGAACGCGGTTAAAAAAAATCGCTTCTGAATTTTAAACATACAAAAATGAGACAAAAACAAGTTGTAAATATTTCCTTTCAAATTTATTAGTCATAATTTGCAATTTTGATTGGTCCGGTGTTATAAAAACAGTAAGAAATGCGAAATTTTCTTGAATCGTAAAGTTCCTTAAGGAAAGCTAAATTTTTGGCTTCACCTTTATATAGAAATCGCAGCGGTATCGTAAAAAAAATATAAATATATGAAAATCATAAAATTAATGTTGAAAGAAACAAACAGTTCCGTCATAAAAGTCAACCAAAGACTATTGAAATTTTTCGATTTTATGACATTTACGGCAATCACACGATCGTTTCAATTCAATCTGGTGAAAATTATTTTATGACTATTTTCTTTGACTGTAGAAAATTTGAATAGAAAATTAAGTTATAGACACCTATTTCTCGATATATTTTTATTTATTTATTTTTGATACTTTAATGAACTGTGATTTTTAAATCTGAGAGATTAATAAATTGTTAAAATGTGGCCGCCACAGATCTAGACATAAATAAGTTTAAAACGATATTCTTTAAGACGCAAAATTTCTTCGTTATATCCAGTACGTTGTTATAACCGCTTTCCCATTAATGTTTTTTATTTGAACTTTAAAAAATACCTTTAACGGTTTCCATTTGAATTTTTAGAAAAAAAAAAAACACTTTGACCCCAAAATTTCCAGACAAAAACCTCTGTAAATTGGGGCACCAACATTTTTCAATATTTTTTTCGAATTTGGAATCTAGCAAGGTTAAAAAAAGGAGTGAAACTTGCAATGGTGTTACATTTTAAGTCACTTAGGTTACAATGAAACCAAAAGATTTTCAAAAAAAAATCTAACTTTTTGAGTAATTCCACGCCCCCCACGCCCTTGAGCGAAATTCCACGCCCTTGAGCGAAAGCTTTCTTTTGGGAAGAGCTTTAAATCTTCAATAACAAAATTTAATAAGAGATATGCTTTTACCCTTTTTCTTGGCTATCCGATCTAAGGGTAAAAGCACTTGAACGCTGAAAAACCAGCGCGCTTGAAACTTGAACATACCAGCGCGTATATTAAGCGCTTGTTGTGTTGAGGTCGAACACATAAAAAGCTGGTTGCCCTTGCTTGTTACACGAATCATTGTTAAAGATGTCATTTTCGAGTGAAGACGATCTACAAAATCACGCTAAAGACTGTGTTTACGTTGGGATTCACTTTGAGGCACGTCTTTCGTCATTTTTCTGCCGTGTGCACACGGTTCGCTTCATCTGAATTCACTAAACCAGTTTCATCAACAAAACTAAAGACACAGGTCTCAAAAACCGGTTTGCGACCGATAATTTTAAGTGAATCTAAACTTCGTTCGCTCTTTTTGGTTTCCCTCCCCACTGCGTCCCTCACCATCACTTGGCCGGAGCGAAAGACGTGCCGCCTCAAAGTGAATCCTAATGTAAGCACACTCAAAGAATGTTAAACAAGCGCTGCAACTAAATGCCCCAAACATACTTGTTCAGCTGTAACTGCTTGTTGCAAGCTTCAACAAATACAGGCATGTGTCTACGGTAACCTCGCGTATTTAAAACTAAGGGAACATTTATTCGCGCTTGTTGACGCTTTCAAGCGATGGCTCACAAGCGATGGCAACAAGCGTTTTACGTGCTATTCCCATAATGCTGAATTAGGCCTCGTTTTACCCCCATATTAAGTTTTACGTGTTTTTTCTATCGACAAATTACCCCATTTGTAAAATTTTGTTGCCACCCACCCACAGCAGTGATCAGCAGATCAGAGAAAATTCTAACCAAATTTTCAGCAAAAAAAATTTCAAAAGTTTTGAAAAAGGCTTTCATAAAAATTCATACACAAACAAAATTATCGACAAACGTCGATCGACAAACTATCAGACGTATCAAAATATAGAATTTGATTCTGTGAGAAAATATTTTAATCAAGAATGTGTCTGAATTTAGGTCTCGGCGCCAAAAAAAACGATTTTTCAGACACTAGAAATTATGTCTAATAGAGGCTTTCAACATTAATATTCAAAACTATGAGATGCCGTAATTAGCAACCCATTGAAATTTTTTCTAGAAAATCGCTCTAGAGGTTTTAATGTCCTAAAGGTTTAATTACACTGTGATCGTCCTGCGATCACGCAAAACCCCAAACGATCCTCGACTGATCTATTTGAAATGAGGCATAACTCGTGGACAAATTGGATGATTTTCATGGAAATGTTTGCATCATTATGCTCCATTTTAAGGAGAAACAATTAAGTATGACAAGAAAAATTGTTAAATTTCATGCTAGAAGGTATTTACCTTGCGGCTACTAACTTTTCCATCTTCGCACGGAACAACTCAACTCAACCAGTCAAGTAACCAACAAACATTTAATAATAATAAGAAACCTTCTTTAGAGTCAAAGTCTCATCAACTTCTTCAGACATTTTAATGATCGTCAATTTGAGGCGATACTGCGGCCCAAGTCCGCACAACAATCATAATATTATAAAGCATTGAGAAGAAAAAAGAATATAATCAACAGCTGCTGCTATACATCTTGACTTTCTGATGGTTTTAAACCTATTTTAAACTCAAAAGATACTTGAATAGTGAATATAGATACTTAGATACACTACAAGTAGGTGATCGCGGCCAAGCTGGATCTCTTCTCGCGATCACCTGAAAAGATGCCCAGCCAGCCAAACCCGGTTCAGACTCGTTTAAAATGTCATAAAACAATTTTATGGATTCCATTACAAAAATGGTCTTTTACAGACAATTTCATCTAATTCCCCGCCATCAATCCGTTCGCATAAATCTTTCGTCGCGCTCGCCTCACGTCGTCGGAGGAATAGAAATTACACGCGGACATGTTTTATGATTCCTAATGTTTGAAACCTGAAAATGTAGATATCCACCTCACAAATCTCGATGATCTTTCTGTGATCTTGTCATAACTTCGTAACCACCGACAAGTACATAATTTCCACTCAGAGTTTCTCCCCTTCCAGACAAATGAATTAACAAAAAAAAAAAACATCACAAACTGATGATTCATGCGTTTTAAAAGTGTTTAGATTTTAAGATTTAAAGTGGAAAATATCAATGATATCCACTAGCGATCGGTGATCTTTTATATGATATAAAATTGTGAAACTTTCTCGAGTTAACTTGATGTGGGTATTTAATAAAATTAAAAAAAATTGTAATGGTTTGGTAAAGCAAGTGGAGATCAATTTTGAAAATTTTCGCGCCTTGACTAGGGCTGTCCATGAAAAAAAGTCACGGATTGTAGGGGAAAGCGAGACCCATACACGGACCTCATGAAAAAGAATTGGGAACTAGTGTAATTAGGGGGCCTTTAAAAAGTTCGAAATTTGCGTGACGTATTTTATGGACAGCTCCTAATATTTTAAAAACAGCTCTTACAAGAAAAAAACATCCTGCAAAACGTCACAAAAAACGAAATAAATTTCAGAAAGCCAACCGATCTATTGTTCAACAAAACAGCGATCTTCGCAAAGATAATCCCAAAACTATCGTTAAAACCATGTCGTACATATCCAGAACTTTTTGACTCTAATTAAAACATTACGAGTGGAAAATAAGTTGTAGAAAGATATAGAACGCTTTTTATCGCATTTTTGCAAGATCGGTGAAACGCCTCACTAATCGCCATCGAAGGGGCAAAAGAATGTCATCAACAACGACCGCAACTGCAACAGCAACAGCAACAGCCACGGAACCGGTTATCCCGCGAACTGCGAACCTCCTTGCATGCAAACAATGGTGGCGAGTTTGCTTCCTTTACGGTGACCAACAGAAATACTATCGGCAAGTGTACAGCAAAGCGGCCGCCCAGAGGCTCGCGTTATCAGGCGGTGTCCATCAGCTGCAGAAACATCCACCAGACAATAGTGATCCCAATAGCCCGCCACCCCTCTTTCCCCTCAGGCAGGGCTGCGCGGGCTCGCAGAGACGCAGCAAAAAGATCCTTGGCCGATCGACGTCTGGGAAAAACGGTCACAGTGCGCCAACATCGAAATCTGAGCCAATTACCGCGGACGCAAAGGTAACCGTGCTCGATGATCCATTTCTCTTCGGCCGCAGTGATCATGCAACATTAGCGGAGCCACCAACCACATGTCACCAGCAAGATCCGCCCGCACTTCCGCCCAAAGATCGCCATCATGCAAATCACCTCCGCGGCAAACAAACCGCAAATGGCAGGAGTTCGACTCTCGGCCGGGGCGTTGATCACAATCAAATAATTACAACATGCCAAGGTGATCAACGCGATCTAGATATGCTTATTGTTGGTTATGGTGATCGCAACAATATCGGTCCAAAAGCAGATCATTTCATCGGATCAACGACGATTCCCGCCAGCGGTAATTGCAATAATAATGAGGTGAATTGTATCACCGCGAATGGCGATGGTGACTTGCACCTGAGTGAAAATGATCTCAAATTCCTTAATTTAAGACGAAATCGAGGATCAGTGTTCGGTAAGAGTCACGTTGACAGCCACGACGCCGGCGATGGTGGTGTCATTAATGCGAGTTTTACCTTCAGTGAAATTGAAGTTGAATCAACCGCGCCATTGAATAAGGATAGCTGCGGATTACCACAAATTGATGAAAATGAGTAAGTTTTTTTTGTGCCTATTTTTTTATGTTTCTTTGCTTGAGTCAACACTTCAGTCACGATCGAAATCATCATCGATCAATCGAGTTTTGCTGCTTGACCATGATCAGCAAACGCAATCGATCGTGAGCGGATTCGATTTCGTCAAGCGAAAGTATCGCCAGTATCGCCCTTAAATCAGTGGTTTTCAAAGTGTGGGGTGCGAAATTTTACCCTACTAACGCGAAAAACAATTGTAAGAATCTAAATCTTTTGTAAATTTTGTTAAAAGATTGAAAAAGCTTAAAGATCTTTTTTGAAACCCGAAAATTTGATGACTGAAAGTTTGAAGATGGAAAATCTGAAGCCCGGAAATTTGAACACTGAAAATTTGGAAGACCGAAAATTTGGAGACCGGAAATTTGAAGACCGAAAATTTGAAGACCGAAATTTAGAAGATCGCAATTTTAAGAATTTTTTAAGAAGACTGATGTTTAGAAGATCTCTTTTTTTCGAAAGCGATCCTCCCCTGCTTTGCATGGTTCTAGCAAACCTAATTTTTGACCAATAAATTTGAAGCTAACAATTTCACGAATTTTCGACCGGATTTTCCCCGATTCTAGTGAATTTTTTTCTTGAAAATTTTTGACAACCAGTGACTTCAGTGTCTCTGGCCGACATGTTTCTTATGCATACCTAATTCAACTGCAGCGAAAGTCGAAAGTAATTGAACGCCAACCATCCTTGTCGCCACATCCTGCGACAAACTCACCCAATTTCGAAAAATATCACCTCTGAATGTAATGTGATCCTCGACTTGTTTCGGTATTCGCCGTAAAACATTGAGTTTCGCTACCCTTGAAGAGTCATCCATCGCTGCTTTAGGAATGGCTTCAATACGCAAAACTATGTATTTCGTTGCAGCCACAGAGAATGACAATAAAAAAGCGATGCACTCTGAATACTTTTTTAACACTTTTGCGGCCATTCTCAAAATACCGATGGTCGTTATTCTTTACAGCGACCGGCCAAGTATTTTTATGCATTTTCATTTCATGGTATTGGTATGTATTGCAATTGCTTTCATTTAAAATTGGAATTTAAAACGCGTATGCGTAATCCGATCTGCCGATATGCTGACTTTGGTGGATTTTGTATTTTGTTCGAGAATGGAAATAAGTTTTTCGACGCAGCGTAAAGTGAAGTTTTTTGTCTTTACGTTTTGCCCTCTTTGTTTGTTGTTTATGCTAGTCCACATATGTTATTTGCATTTTATTGAACTGACAATAAAAATGTATAGCAGATCATTACAATAGAATTGAAAGGAAACCCTCTTTTTGCGAAACTTTTCAGTATTTTGTAGCATGTAAATTTTACAGTGAAACCCTTTTCAACTTAAAGGAATCAATTTTCATTCCATCGTTTTTATTAATATTATTTTTTTTCTATCAAAACTTTTAAACTAAATGCTTCACCCCTGCCTCCTTCTCGCGTTAAAATCTTGTAAGTGGCAGATAGCAGAAGGGAATGAAGTAGTTTTAGTGAGCAAACGATTTTCTTGAAGCATCATCTATTTAATAGTAAAAACCGGATCAAAATTGCTTAATCGGTTTAAGAGATAGCAGAGGAGGGGATAGAACGAAGGGGGAATTTTATATTTTAACACAAGTAAACTCATCTTTTGTCTTAATATCTGTGTTTCGCGAAAAAGAAATCTTCCTTAGATATACAAGAGTAGACCCCGCGGCTACAAGGTCAAGGTTTTGCACAAATTTACGACAGTTTTTATTACTCGGGACAGCTCTTGGGCAGAAATAGGCTTTTTATACCCGTATGGTGAAACGAAAGGGTATATTAGATTTGCCTTACCGTTTGTAACGCCAAGATCCCGTCATCACACACAAAAATGAATTACACCAGTGTGTTTAGAATGATAAAAAAATTGATTTTTGCCTGTCCGTCCGTCTGTCCGTCCGTCCGTTTGTCTGTGGCGCGAATTGCAGGCGCGCGGATTGAGGTAGAGACTATAAATTTTAAGCAGTTTCGTTTTTCGTAAGATGCGAGGCTAAGTTCGTTCATGGGAAAAAATTGACCATTAAGGGGGGGGGGGGGGATTTTCACTGGAATGTTCACTTAAATCACCATACGGGTTTTCAATAATTGCCAGATTGCCAATTATAGCTTTTGTTATGTTTTTCAAAAGCATTAAATAAAATTGCAAAATCCTTTTTCTAGCTCTTAGAAATTAGTTTTTATACTCTACTAACTTGTATACCAGTCGTTTCCGGGTTAAAGTTTTTTGCAAAAGTTTCTTCACCCCAAAAAAACGAAAAAAAAAGCTAAAACTTTTGAATAAAAAACTATTGTCTTTACAGAAAAGCCCTTTTCGAATTTTAAAACTCGTACTCCAAATTCATGATCAGCGATCCCGAAAACCTCCGATGACATTTTTCAACCTCCTAACGGGCCAGCTTCAGGCATGGTTTATCCCCTTGAGGGTGAAATTTGATTTCCGCATATCGGTCTGTCTTTTCGTCTGTTCATCCACTTGTCTGTAGAAATCAATGCATTTTTTGAAAAAAAAAATTAATTTTTGGACCCAATCTTAGAAATTTTTTAGAATAGCTTATAGAATAGCGAGTACGTAATTTTAGTAACTCTTTTAGTGTATGGGGAGTGTCTAACACTATAGTAGATACAATTATAGTGGCTAATACGTGCCATACATAAAAAATGCTATTAGCAAATCCTAAGAAACCTGCACAGGTCAACAACATAGCCAGATATTTGCATAAATATCAAATTCTATCAGAACTAATCCTTTTTTGCCAGTGATATTTAGCAAACTAATTTCAATGTATAAAAAACTGCGATCATAAATATTCATATGTTCGTGGCTAGTTTTTCTCTGAAATTGGATCCATAAATAAACCTGCAAAGTTAATAAAATCACATTTTCCGCAAAATCAATCACAAGACAAAAATCTTCTATCGCATCTCCAAAAGAACCTTAAAATCCATTAAATTCATGTTGTATCTGTCGGTCGGTTATAAAATGTTCGTATCTGTAACGTTGTAACGAGCTTAGAACAGAATCTAATCAACTCGACATCAGCACCCGACTAAGTGTTTCATATCTGATAGGATCGTAATTTACAAATTAAAAGAGCTATCACTGCCTCATAATTCGCCATTCGGGATTCGTTCAGATACGAGAATAGATCTCTGCTTCCCGTTTGTGAAAGAATAGGGAAGATCACCTCAAGACGATTGAAACTCAATTCGCATATACGAACATTGAAACTTTTATCTTATGCTTGGCCGTGTATTTATTGTTGATATGAACCTGAACCTGAACCTGGGGTCCGCGGCTCATCCTGGACCTTTTCAGCTATTTTCTTGTATGCCAGAAACAAAATGAATTCGCTTAGAATTTATTGCTCGACTATCGCAGCATGGCATCTATGCGATCCTCGCCATAACTAACTTCATCTAAGCATCTGTGAGTCAAAGCCCATTTGATGCTCCTCTATGATCTTATGCTGTTGTACTCTTATATTTCTATGTTGCATTATGCTGCCAACAAGATGGGCAACCGCATAATTGAACACGTCTTCGGCACAAATGCATCGTCTTTGCGAAAACAACTAAAAGATGGTGTAATGTTGCTCATGAAATTCCCGTACATTATTTTCAAAAGTTTTCTTTTTTGCAACACGGGCAAAAAAAGAAAACACAACACCATTCTAGTGACAGCAAATGCTTTTCTTTTTTTTTAAATACTCATTTATGTATCAAGTCGAACGAGTGATGTAGCTACAAACATCCACTTCATAGCAAACATATGTCTAGCGAGCAACATTTTACCAGCATGTTTTCCGGACACTTTTCCAGCAAATATGGTCGGCACTGCTTGATAGAAAGATGCCTAATCTCAAAGTCATCATCTTTTTACAACTTCCACGTGTCTATCAAAAGACTAAACACGTCCCTGAAGACGCTGGCGAGATGCCTCAGCGTATCATCTAATGACAAGTTGTTTTATGTTCATCGGTGAGATCATTTCGATCAACTTTGTAATTTACTGTCAATATGACACCTTCGGCTTGGGATCGTTGAAACGGAAATTCCTACAGCTAACCATGTTGTCATCGTGGCTAAGCGGAAGCTAAAACTTTAAAGTGATTAGGAAGAATTTCTGACATCTAGGAAAATATTTGATCAAATATCTAAAATAAATCGAGTAAATATTTATAAAAATATTCACTTAGAATTGTACCGTTATTTTTAGAATTTTCCTGTGGGAAAACTTGAAAAAATGCTTCGTAGCTTCACAGGAATTGTTGTGGGAGAAAAATTTAAATCAAGATATGCACAGTACCAAGCAAAAATTAACATGATTTTCGTGGTTTTCCCCCTTCCAAAATATTGACACCGGAAATTGTAAAAATAAAATACCAATAACGACAAAAGCTCCGCGAGCGCAATTTTTTGAAATACTTGCGCCATTTGAGGAAATGTGTTAAAAAAGGACGCCGCAGGCGAAAAAAAAACTTGATTTTCAGCAACCTCCAGCCGAAGTAGAGTATTTTTTTTTACATTTAGTGATCGTTTTTTTTCTAACGTTTAATAAATTTTTACACTGAATTGACAAATCCGGGACAAAAGTTTAGTTGCCGTGACGCCAGGACAATGTACCTAAATCCCGGCCATTCCGGGATGTGAATCATTCCGGGATGAGCATGAAAGGTTAAGGATCAGAAAATTTCCATAACGATGTTTTTTTAAGTCATTTTCACTTCAAAAGCTATTTCCAGTTATTTCCGATTTCCATAAACACGAATTTAACCCCAATTTTTCAGATAATTTTTTACTGGAGATTTTTTTTGGACTACCCATAAAATAGTTCACACTTTTAGGGGAGTGGAGGGTCTACAGTATTGGTACTAAACTCCAAAAAAAATCAAATAATTTGACGTTGGAAGAGGTGCAGAGACCCTTTTATGCATTGGACTTTTTTTCTTTCAAACAATTTCACACTTTCTTATTTATGGAGATATTTAAAAAAGCAGTTCTTAATTTTTTCTAGACTGGATTTACTGATTTTCTGATTTAAAAAAAAACAGTTTTTAATTTTTTCTAATATCGATTTACTGATTTTCACATATTTTTTCCAATTCTTACGAGATTTCATGCAATTTTTCTAATCGAAAAATACCTTTCTATTAAAAATTACAATCAGCAGAAAAACTCCACTCAAATCCTCTAAATGATTTTTCTAGTTCTTTTACTCGTAAACTCTTCAAAGTTTTTTCGTAACAAACAATTTAATTCGCTACTCCCAGTGAAATAATCATCCCATTCAGTGACGCATGACTAATTTTGTCAGCCACTGTTTGAGTTGAAACGAATTTTTCTGCAAATGCCGAGACGTTCATCCCCCGAGGGGCTCCATTACAAACTGAACAGAGTTGGTTCCCTTATGATGGCACGTTCATCCTTGGAATTGCAGCCTCCACCTATAATAATTGTTTCAGGCTCCGCCGGATTTGGTGGCAACAAGGAATGGTCACTAAATTGCCACTTCTTTAGACCATCGCCTGTCGACTGTCGACACGATTTCTGCACTGATGGTGAGCCAAGAAAAAGAAAATTAGTTCCTGGGAGTTCCTTATTCTGGTTCAACGCAGGGCTTGTGCTGGCAATGAAACACTACTGACCGATGAAGGACTTTTGTTAAGCCCTAAGGAGAATTTTCATTTTTTTATTTTCGGCTACAAATGAGATCATTAGCTGGAATCGCTGTGCCAGATACCATGAGTCTACTCAACGTATAGTCAGAGCCATTCAATATTCAAACATGTATCTATAGATATTCGTATCGTATAGAAGTCTCTGGAAATTCTTCTGATTTCTGCCTTTTCGTAGTTTCCTTGCTGCTGTCCTTATTTTCCTTTCCGCATCGGTGTTTACCTCTGGATTATTTGGTCTCAGCGAATTCGCCATCGACCAATTACGGGTATAAAAGGACCCAAGGGGGATTCTGATGAACTGCAGAAGCACATTGTGTCAATTTCTTCCTTTTTTTTGCATTTCTGAGAATTGAAGTTTTTATGTTATTCTCGTTTCATTTCGTTTGTTGTTAATTAGAATTTTCTGTCCTGACCTGGGGCTCTTTCAGGAAACTCTCAGAAAACGAGATAAATTCTGAAACATAACTATGGGGCATTGCGAGATGTTTTGAACAAATCGCGAACTTTGATTAGACTTTTTAAGGTTCCAACCTTTTTACCGCTTTTATGTAAAGTTAAAATTGTTTCAATCATAAAAATTATTGTTTTATAGTCACTAATTTTTGAACGTATAAAAGTATATCAATAAATGAATGTATTTTAGTGGTAAAGCATTTAGCCGGACAACAGAATACCTCAGGTTCAATTTAAGACGAAATCTATTTACGTAGTATGGTTTGGTTTACCAGGACGGTTATGAAAATTTGCCACCCTAAAAAGGTTCCGGAGACAATTTTAACACCATTTCTGAAATTTTTACGGTCCAAATTTTGTTATCACCAAAATCATGCACTAAGAATGAACACATTTGGAAGGTTTTCCTCACTATTAAAATTAGTGATCGTTTGAAGAAGTTGCGTCAAATGCCATTAATTGAAATTCAATATTTGAATTTCCTTCGTTGCTAAATTTTATAGACAAATTACTGGTAGGCACATTTTTATGAGGATCAAACCTCCATGAGTCACCGCTAAAAATGTCTTTGCTTAAGAATTTGTAAACAAATATCTAAGAAACCTCACGTTAATTTGAAATATGATTTCTGTTTGATTTACCTCGAATTCCTCAAGTATTTACAAATATTTACTCCTCCTGTCCAAAAGGCAATAAAAATAAAGACTATAGCAGTGTAAAAATAAAGACTAATAGCAGTGTCAGAATCAGAAAGTTGTCTCTGACTTCAACGATCAATTTCTCAACATTCGTCCACAAAATAAGTAGCAAAAAAAATTGCCAAAAATCTGGAAACCGAAAGCAACTGATTTTAAGCTACCAATAATTTTACCTTAAAAAGCGGATCAATCTAATAAAAAAGCATTTTATTGGTTAATTTGTTGTGATTATTCCAATACACAACTCTAAACTCTGTCGCAAACGAAAACTTCTGTAAATTCCGACGGTAAATTTTGAAAAAAATCACCGAGTGAAGTGCTTAATTTGCATTGGATCTGTGAAACATAAGACGAAATGATCACAGCATGTCTCGGAAAGACGGTGACATTTTCCAAACAAGATGTTTGATATTTTACAATCTTGTCAAAGCAGAAATGCCATCTTAAGGAGTTACTCTCGCTGACCGATCATCGTCATTCTACAGGTAAGCAGTTAAGTTTTACTGTCTGACCGCGACTACCTCGTAAAAAATAACAAGTTACTCCCATCTTCATTTCATTTTGTTGTTTTTCCCCCCTACTTAGATTGCAACGAACTCGGCCAAACATTTTCTTGGTGTAACAAAAAAACCACGTGAAAATCACAGCTTCAGGAGTTTTTTTGCAAGCCACTTTTTTTTACTTTCTTGTAAAAATGATCAACCAATTATTGCTCATAAGAATTGATCAAGTTTTCTACCTGTGGTTTTATTCCCCTCACATCAGCGTTATTTTATTTAGCTCCAGGTTCCCTTTATTAATAAATATCGCGATCCCCACACCGAAATGGTCACCGTGCCAGATTTTATCTGGGGAGTTTCACTGATGGCGCTGCTGAGGATCAAGGAGTTTTTTTTCTTTCTTAATAATCCATTCGCCACTGCATAAGTGATACGCGAGTACTGCCGGGAATATCAATTTTTGCTGTGGTTAATATCTCAGCGACAAAAGCAAAAATGTTGAAAAGTGGCTGAAGATTATCTGGCCGAGATGATCATGCTCAACTGATCTTCATCGAAAACATGCAAGAGTTATGGATAAATATTGGGAAAATTGAGCCGGGCATGTGATTTGGGTGAAGCCAGACACAACACACGAAGAATTAGGGATCAAAGTCAATTCAGAGGGGTAATTATTTAAAAAAAAATACAGTGGGTTACACAAAAATTCCACCGTACAAAAAAAACTGAAGAAAATAAAAAAAATATTTCTTAATTTCGGCATTTCTAACCTTGGATAAAAAATATATCAGCTACGAAAAACATTTCAGGAATGAATGCTCTCCAAAGGGACATTGGCCCCGATTTGGCCAAAACGAACCACTTATTAGAATGTCATAATCTGTCCCTTGTCTGCCAACCTTAAAAATGTTTTGGGATCTTCTGTATGTACAGACAATTTACCAAATATGGTCGTGCGCCTTCATCGGCATTAAATTCACGAGTTCAAATATCTAAAACCAATTATGTTCGACTTAGTGGAAGCGGCAATCGCCGAAAATTGCTTTTAAATTACAACCCTATTAGCAGATTTGTAGAAATATTTTCGAATTCAAAATACAAAAAAAAACCATACCAGACAACCACAATATAACAAAACGCAACCACATTTAACATCATTATCTCGAGAAATTGTAATTTCGAAAGAGTTCAGTGTGATGGAAGCCCGCAAGACATTCATTCATACTTATGGCTGGATATACCTTTGCGTTTGTTTCAAAGTTTTTTTATGAAATAAAAAAAATGATTTCGTGTTTTTTTTAAATATTACTGTAAGCTTATAAATTGGCCCTAAGACGAAAATTCAGCCTAAAACGTTAGTAATAATAGAATATCCGCCAATTAGTGAACTGCCACCAACACTGATCGTTGGTCGGGTCTTAAAAACAAGAAACACCACCTACGCCAGGTCTATAAAAACAACGTCGAACAGCATAGGAAAAAAACAAAAACCCCGAAATCGTTAAAAATTGGGACGTAAGATACGTGTGGAAAACTTTTGAAATTCTAAACCCAAACTTAAGTTCAGATTGAATCAAACTTCAAATCAGTTAATTGTCTTTAGTGTTGCTTCTTTGAGCTGCCTTACATGGAATTTTTTAGTGGACACCTACGTAATTGATTTTTAATCTTTTGTCCATTTTTTCGTTAATGTTGTGACGAGGTGTTACTTCTGTTTTATGCGACGGACAGAGTTTTTTTTCCACTGAAAGTTTCGATGTTAAATAAATCATTAACGGCCAATTTATTCACTAGGAGTTAAATCGCCTTAACTCCCTTAACTCACCTTTTACATGGAAAATAACACTAGCTAACTCCCTTAACTCACTAACTCGGCTTAACTCCTAGTGAATAAATTAGGGGTAAATGTCTGTGATTTGACTGTAAGGAATCGAAGATTGTCGTATAACCAAACTTAAAGGGAAATTTCATTTTTGAAATTTGAATTTCAAATTTTTTTCAATAGAGGAAAGATAATAATTGATCCGCAGGAATGGCCACTAATAGCTATGAAAACAAGGGCGATTAATGATTGGCGTCCTTGGATCTTTTTGAGAAATCAAACGGAAATAGAATACATTTCTTAGATGGAATAATATGGAAAATTCGAAAAATATAAATTGGTTTATTATGCTACTGCTGTTCTAAAATGTTCCAGAATTGCTAGATTTTTTTTATTTTTTTTTCAATATTAAAACCTTCGCCCATGGCCTTTTTGCCCTCCAATCCAACCCCACCTCTCGAAGTAGTCTCGAAACTACTTGAAGTTTTTCTTGAGGTGGTGTTAAAATTACAGTAACAGGAAAATTCAGTAAAAAGGAAGGGAAATCTTGGGTTATAACGTGATGTAAAACCCTTGAAGTTTCATTCAAATCGGTTCAGTGTTTGTCGAGTTATAGGTAGGGTGATCATATTTAGATTGTTTTTCAATCCGGGACAACATAACCAGGGGTTGGGTATGCTGGAGGAGAAAGGAGAGGAAGGATGAGGCAAACAGTTTGCATACGTTAGAAAAAAAATTAAAAGATTGTGAAAAATTTCATCCGGACAAAAATAATTAATAATTATGCGCCGCAAGCGAATTATTATTATATGAAGGAAGCACAAAACGATTTTCTACACAGCAGTAAAATAGGAAAATTAAATTTTTATGCTTTTCACGTTATCTAAATCAATGGGCTCCCACTATTTTATAGGAAAGAGTGCGAAGAAAGGAAGGGGAGGGGTGGTGGCGGGGGCGGGAGGGGAAGAGGGGGAGTCAAATGGAAAACAATGTGAGATAAATTTTAAAAAAAATCTATAAAATCCTGAAAACTAATCGCCAGAAATCCGGAAAAAATTTGACATTTGTTACTTTGAAATTTTCTTCAAAAATTTGTGTTTAAAGGTGCCGCTCCACATGAGAGTAAATACGCGAGTAACTCTCGAGAGTTACTCGCAGGAGTTTGTCCATTTGAGAGTTAATTTCGGCGATTTTTCTCTTTTCAAGACCAATATCTTGATTTTTTTGACATCTTGCTTTGGCGAGTTCTCGAGAGCTACTAGCGAAATTCAAACAACGTTCGTATCTGGCGAGCAACTCCCCGAGAGTTCAGTGGGTGCGTGTCGACTAGACAGTATAATCACTTTTGAGAGCTAGCTCGCTAGTTTTTAGCTCGCGAGTTTTTGCGAGTTTCTGCGAGCGACTCTCAGAGACGTGTCCATTTGCGAGTAGCTGCTATCGAGAAATCTTGAGAGGTTCTCGCCGGCATTTACTCTCATGTGGAGCGGCACCTTAACACAGATACACACTGTGATGGAACCCAAGTAGAAATTAAAAAGTTTGACATTTTGAACATAGGTGGTTTTCGTATTATCAATAAGGGAGTCAGTATTTAAGTTCACTTTCCATGCACGCTTCATGCTTCATCAAATTGCCAAACTGGCATAATTCTACATGCTTATCACAGCAGTGTGCGCCTGAACTTATGATCCCTTTATAAAAATGTTATGATTTTCGGTAATATTCGAACGTTATTTGTACTTCAAACAATTTTATATTAAAAAAACCCTTGAAATATTTCTTTCAACTTATAAAAATTATAAAAATGTGATTCAAACAAAATATAAAAAAATTGACACAATTTCGAACAGTTTAGATGCCATTAACGAAAATCGCTTTCTAATTTGCTCCACAAATTTCTTTTAAGTTTCGGCCTGCTCACTTTAAAGGTTATAATTTTAAAATTTTAATTGAATTTACGGTCAAAAATTGATTGGAACTTTCATTAATCTTAATCTGTCAAATTTTGATTTATTTTGCTGAAAAATTTTCTCTAAAATATATGAGAAAAGTCCACAATTAATAAGATTTTTTTAATCCTCTTAGTTTAAACTATTAGATCGCAATGATGTTTAAATTATTTAATTTCGGGCCATGGATATTTGCCCGGGGAAACTTATAAGAATATTCATAAATTCATTCACTTCATAAATCTGTTGATTAAGATTTTAATATCGTACAAAAATAAATAACTCTAATAATATAGTGTCAAGGCTTTTAATTTAAAAAACCCTCGCAGGAAAAGCGAAAGTGCCAGGGAATGACTTCCTGGAATTCAAATTCCCGCCCCACATCCCACTTCTCTGGGGCCATTAGCCCATTTTTACGCTACAGTTTGCTACTTTCCTCTTCACAGTTGTTTAATTTTTCGAACAACATAAGCGAATTTATCCACTTCGACCACACCTTGTTTACTTCTTCGATCAATGGCCCAGGTAAGACAATCATTCTTCCATTTGGCGGAATACCAGCCGCCTAATGGTCAAAAACCAAAGCTAATCGCTATCGGACAAATTAATCACCGCCTATCCCTGACATGACCCGCACCGAACGTGCATTTACGTCATTTTATGCGGAGTTAGGGGAGAAGAGGGGGAGAACTTTTGTCTGCAAAGATATGTTAGACAAAATTTTACTTCAAAATTCGTACCTGGACTGAACATGAATTGCGGGGCTGCACGGAAAGTCCTCTCCAACCCGCAAATCTAAAATTTTAAGTCTCGGCCAAAAGTCATCAATCAAAATTTCGATTTCGTAACGTTTTTGTACGATTGTCGCTTATTTGTGTTTGCTTGGCTCGATTGATGCAGAGAATTCCTTTAGACACGGTCTAAAACAGAGGTTGGGTATTTGTGTTGACTTCGTAAGTGCCCGCGAAAAATTTAAAGTCTATTTAATGGCAGCGAAATTTTTTTTTTTTGTGGTTGGATCATCTTGTGAATTTTATATTGCTGTCTTGTTTAATTTGGCATGATTTTTAAAGCATTTATTTGGGTGTTTATCATCCTTTCATCTCAAACGTCCAGAATCGAGAATAAGATGTCTAGCTAGATTTGGGCGCAAATTTTTAAAATGAGGAAGTAGAATGAGGGTGGACCAATACCTAAAAAGACCGAAGGGTAACTTCCAATTAGCTGAAATAAAACTTCAGAATAACCTTGAAATTAAATTTTTTTTATAAAGAAAACGAAATTTTGAAACCCATTTTTTAGCAAAGCGATTTGTGAAGCACGAAACATCCGAGGCGCCTTGCACAAAACAATTGAGACCCCTAAAATTTTAAAATCATTTTTATCACTGTTAGACTCCGGATAACTCGGTTAAATTTCACGTTTGTCTCGTCTTCTTGCGCAGGCTTATTTTTGAGGCGACTTCCCCTTGTCAGGTTTCCCGATCAACTACTCTTCTGATCTCTATTCTCCTCTTGCAAGGGCAAGAGGCCAGTGCTGCCAGGTGTAACATCACTTTTAAGCTATCGCAAATTTGGAGATTTTTTTCTATGTATGGCAACCGATTTTCAAGATCCTTTTCAAGGTCGCCTTACCTAGAAAACAAATCTCCAAATTCCTGAAGGTGGCTCTTCCTAGCCATCCACTGTCAGAGGACAACAATTCCTAACATTTTGAGAACTACGAAATTCGCCTAGCCCGAAAATGTTTAAACGGGTTCGCTTGTCCTTTAGATTTTTACTTTCCTCTTCTATAGAGGATGGAGATAGACTCGAGAACGGGGGTAGATATAGAGACTTGCTGAACAGTGCAAAATTCGTTTCAAGAAAAAGTTCTTAGGATCTCCTTGCATCTGTCTGTCGGTCTGGCCGTTGTATCTTAAATAACTGGAGAACGCGTTGATCTAACGACTTGAAATTTTTTGTAAATGAGTTTTACAAAAAACGTGGTTTTTGGTCACCTTTTGGAAAAGTAACGGTAGCTATAACGGGTACCTCCCATACAATTTTTTTTGAGAAAATACAGTTTTTCAAACATTTCTCGGAAACCTAGCGCTTTTTGGAAAAAATGAATATAACAAAAACTAAAAAATATAAAATTTTCTACATTTTTTCCATTTAAAGTTTTTACGTATCTTTAACTGTTCTCGAGATATTTGCAAAAATATTAATTTTGACTTATTTTTTCCGAAACTAAATATTGCAGAGGAAAGTTTTGTGGTAATCACAACTGATATTTTTTTGAAAATGGGGACGCTTTTGTTACAACTGGCCAAAAAATAAGGACGATATGGCTCAGATATTTTAAAAATCCTGATTTTTTTTTGAGCTGCAATACAATTTCTATATGCTCGGCAATAGAAATATCACACGGAAATTTTCTCTAAATTGTACAGTCATCGTTCCATTCAGTTTCACCTGAAAAGGTTATCCTAATGTTATCTACCTCGGTTTTCAGCTATTTCACTGTCGTTCCTCACCTAGTCGTCAGGTTTTTACTACACTCTTACTTGCAATGTGCAAAGAGTCCAAGAAAAACGTGAAATTCCGGTCGAAAACGAAGAAATAAACAGGAACGTGGCAAGGAACAAGGAACCCCTTAAGGAAGCAACACAAAAAACGTAAATAAAATGATGGGAAATTACCTCAAAGTCAAGGTGCGACAGGTGGCTAATAAAACGTTACGATGCCAACGATGACAGAGGAAATTTTACTCAGGAGGCCCATCATACAACTGTTAGTTGATATACACTTTGCCCCGTACCTTAAGTCACTTTGTAGCCAGTAACAGGATAGAAACAGCTCTACAAAACCAACTAGGGATGTTTTAAAGGTTTTGTGGTCGAAATTCCGTTCGCATGACTTTGAGAAGTTTACCTGAAAACCACACCGCCGTGGTGACCTTCTTTTTTCGGAGCTCATTTTCCATAGTCTCAGAGATATAATCGCAAGGAAAATTGAGGTCCCCTCTTCATTACTATTACAGCTAACGTCTTTTAAATCTGCGGTGAAAAAAATCAGTTTCATAATGTCGATTACAGAAATTAGCTGGAAATCTATGTTACGACGGTGTCACAGAGTTGCCACTTTATAATGTTTCTTATAAAAATCTTCATAAATTCATCAGTTATTTGTCTGGTTGTGTTGGTTTTTTTTAATCTCTTGGATAATTTATGGGAATTCGCTACTGTGAGATTATGAACGCAGATAGATATAGAAAATGAGTTCTTGTGCAATTTGCGCACTTCTCTTGGCTAATAACTCCAGGTTAGATTTGCATTTGCTTCCATTTGCAAATTACAAACGACCAGATGCAAAAATTAGTCGTCAAAGTGCGTAGTCTTGCTTACATTTTTTCTATTTTTCGCCCCGCCAGACAAACATGAGTGCAACAAAATTGGAACATTCGCAACATCCAAGGAAGAACAAGCAAATTGCAAATAGGGTTCCGTTTTTCTGCCCCTCATCTAATATACTCATTGTGCCTACTTTTCCTTAAGGTTTGTGTTCTTTGATGTTGCTGACGTTCCTGCTGTTGGTTCTTCTTTTGATGTTCACTTCGTGGTAAAATGGGATTGAATCCTACCTAAGTGCTGCTCGTATTTTTTTCTGGATATCGTATGTCCAGAATAATCATCATAAGGCATAATTTATAATCGCGTTACCACATATTACAGGATAGGCAATAACACGATTTACATTGGTTCAATTCAGTTCAGTTCACTAGTCTTCACCTCTGCTCTCTTCCGTCTTATTAAGTGAATAAGAAACTGGACTTGCATATTAAATTCTATATAAGTTTAATACACTTTCTCGGAAGTGTTGTCGTTTTAATAAATATAAGCAGATGCAATTTGTGAACTGCACAAAAAGAAACCAGAAATATGCGATAACCGAATTTCATGGTAAAAATTCTCTAGAAATAGGAATTTCGTCCAAACATTTTTTCGAAATTTTTTCCAAAATTTTACAGCAAAAACTAATTTGGTTCTAGAAATGGATTAACAAATGCAATACCTTATGCCCAGTTGACATTAGACTAGTAAGTAGACGATATTGCCTGGCAACTAATACGAGTAGGACAAAAATGGGTAGTTTCCTAATTGTTTGATGCTTGTTCAAAAACTGGTTGTGTCCGAGTTGCTGGCTAATGTAGCAACTAACCTAATACAAACTGGACATTAGCAAAAGAAAAAGTTCTAATCCAGGAAACCACCCCCTCCCCCTCCCCCTCCCCCTCCCCCCTCCCCCCCCCTCCCCTTCTCCTCGTCAGACTTTTGTGTGGGCACTTCAACCACATTTTTTAAGAAAGTGAGTATTTTATGGATTTTGACGATTACTCCTAAACGACAACACTTGTCATCAAACAAATATACGAGTATAATCACCTTGTAAGAACCGCAAAGCTCACTGATAGAAACCGCGGGTTCGTCGATTGGTAAATGGCAATGAAAATGACCAAAGTTATCTTTCGTAACTCCAGGTTTCTTAGAAAAGTGGCCATCGATAAGTGCGCTGCAGAAGTTATAAAAAAAAACCCCCCAACTCCAACTGGACATCGATAAAAACGACAATGACGACAATTTTACATATTCAATGCAAGTCGCGATCATATTTTGCATAAAATTCACTCCCCTTCGGTTTCCACAATCTTCATCACCACCTATTCAAAAAATCTTGCTACAACCGACAATCTTATAGCAATGTTGATGCTCACATTTGAACGAAATTTATAGAAGCAGTGCGTAGAATTTTATGTTCTCCAGCATGTAACTGAATGTTATTTTGAATTTCGTACGTCGTTAAACAATGTTCGGTTCGACTCCTCAAAACGTTTTCGATCGCGGAGGCCAAATCTTGAGGTGATGCACGAATCTGCAATAAGGAGTTATCGTACATAACATGAAAAACGCGGGAAGATTGAAATTTTCCCTAAGGGATTATCCCTACATTCCTTCATGAGCATAAACACATTTCTGCTGGTAGTTTAGTATTTAACTAAACCTCTTCTATACGGACTCTTTGCACAAGTTTTTGCTCATCGTGCTTGTAGTCTTACCTGTATGAAGTCGAATTGAACATGGCCTATGATTTATTCAATGAATTCGCACACATGGCAAATATGTTACTCATGTGGTGTAAACATGCTAACTGACCTTAACTCCTCATGAATTTTATTAAACGGCAAGAAGTGAAAAATAAATACCAACCTTTTTCAATCGAATATCAAACTAATTTTCACATCGGAAAATTTTCTCCTAATAAGTCTTGCATGTCTATTCTGAAAAATTCGGTAATGCCAGGTTGACAGTAGACAGCAACTAGAACACAATTTCAACTCCACACAAACAAAACAGTTTTTTGCACTTTTCTCGAAAACCGTTTATCTTATGGGAAAAATTATAAAGACAAAATGTGTTTGAAATAAGATTTTACATAACTTTTCCCAAACAACAAAATTCAATTGGGTGATTCCTTCTTCCATTCCCAAGCCAATGAAATAATTTTATTCGATTTTCTCGAAAACGGTGCATCGTATTGGAAAATCTATAAAGACCAAACATATTTAGATTATAATTTTACATAACCGTTCCATACATCAAAATCCAATCGGAGAACTCCTTCTCCCTTTCGCACACAGCTGATTTTTTTTTAAAATAAACATTTTTTCTGTATGTCCTCATATTTAGTGTTTGACGATTGGCTCCTGGTGATTGTAGCTTTTTTTATGTTTTTGAAATGGTTTCGGTTTGGTTCATAAAAGTTCAGTTGTCCGGTGGTTTTTGGTGGGGTTAAAAAACCGGTTTTCAGTTCTGCCTAAGGCCCGCCGTACACTTGAGCTAAGTTAGCTCAGCTATGTGCCTGTTTAGAATTAACGTGGCGTGTTTCGTCACGTATCAAAGTGAGGATAATATGAACCGCTAAACGTCCACGTCTAAACAGGCACATAGCTGAGCTAACTTAGCTCAAGTGTACGGCGGGCCTAAAAGTTCCACAGAACCCCGCTAAAAAGTGTAGAGAGATTCGGTTCTGTTCTTACGTAAGATTTTCAAATGGTAAAATAAAAATTTCCTGGTAGATTTTTCCCTCAATTTCCACATCTTTTTCTTATGCGAAAACGTAATTTATTTTAATTCTTAAATAAAGTTCCAAAAATTCATTGGCACCAAGTTATTAAAATTCAGCCTAACGAACTATTTGCTAATACTATGTTCACACTGACGCAAAATTACGTAATTTTGAAGACTTTCGTAATTTTGAACGAAATCTTCCTTGAAACCACGAGATTTCCAGTACATTAACCTGTTTTCAAAATCACTAAAAGTATGCAATTTCCACAAAATTAGGAACGAAATCAAGCAAAAACAATGAATACAACCCTGCATCACTTATTCAGCTCTCTTCAGTACATCAGATTTGAGAAGTTTTGACATTTGTGCTGGATTGGAAAGACGGAAATATAAGAAAAAGAAGCCGTGTTCCGCACGCGAAGAGGATATATTAGTAAACAACCTACGCGGGGCAAAAAAAATGGACCTCTTTTTGATGCGATATGAAATGGAAAATAATTGTTTATTTTCATTACAGATAATTCCCATTTTCGTCTAAAGTGTCTAATTCTGTTTGCACATATTTGATCGATGTTTTGAATTGTATTATTCATCATATTACTAAAATTCACAGCAATCCTACACTAAAATTCATAGCAATCCTGTAGTTGAAATGTCAAGCAAAATTGCCTTAACCTCTGTGTGAACACTTTGGTTTAAGATTTAAATCATTTCGCAAAATTACGTGATTTTGCGTCAGTGTGAACTTAGTATAATTTAATTCTTTCAAATCTTTAGAATTGTAGTCTTTGTATTTAATTCCTTCATCAGCAGCACTAGGGAATGCAATACCGGAGGAAATTTCTATACCGGTATTTCGGTATTGTAAAATGATAATACCGGGATCCCGGTATTAAAACCGGTTTTCAACGAAATTATTTGTTAATTAATATTTGTCACAAAAAATTTGCTGTACTTTTATTTTTAAGATTCAAAAACTAAGAATACACACCCAAAAGTTTATTTGGTGTGCAATTTTGATTTCAGTAAATGTTCGTCTGGTTTTATCTCCACCACCGAACTTAAGCTATGTAGCATCAGACGAGCACACAAAACCTTAACACGTGTGATGACTGACGTCACGAAAAAAACTCAACACACATTTCACACACATCTGACACGACACGTCCTCACACTTGAAATGTGTTGCTATCAGACGGTGTGAATTTTTTTTCCACGCAATCGGTTTTTTGTCCTAAAACGTGTTAACGACGCTAGTCTTCACACGAAATTTTGTCACACAATTACACACTGTGTGACGCAGATTGAGTAGTTATCAGACGGAGTGAAAAGCCTCAAAAGGTGTGATGATGAAAGACGTGTGACAGCAGTCGAAATCGTCTGACACACTGATTTGCTATCGATTTTTACGCCGTTTTTTGCAAAATGATCTGCGTTGCCAGGAGCAGGTTTTTAGCTATGTTAGATTTTCAAAATTTGAAACAGAAGGTCCTGTAAGGATAACACAAATATCCTTTTTCCCATTTTTCCCCGCATTATGGAGTTGCTAATCACGGATCCGATATTAGATTTTCAAAATTCGAAACGGAAGGTATTGTAAGGATAACGATTTTTCCCAAAAATTTTTAAATTATTTATGGTTTTTTGGCATTCTAAAATTTATGCTAGTACATATAAAAAATATGAGGATATGATGGATATGGCGATTTTGGCAGCCTATATTTTGGAGACCAGTGACGACGACGAAAACCTTTACGACGATGGGTCGAAAGCGCAGTTGTTGGACAAAGGATTGGGTGTAGCGTCGCGAGAAAGAGGGTTTCTTTTCCAAATTTATGGTCAAATTGCGCTTTGAAGAATCCGAATTGTATCGAAATTTCTTACGGATATCGGTCAGTCAATTCGATAATTTGCTAACATTTGGTGAAGTCGCAGATAGAAACATAACAAAAACTATAATTGAAAATCCGTTTGGTGATATGGCATTATTTGAAGTTTAATTGAACAGCGAACAGTTGTATCAAAATTCCACTTTGAAGTCAAACTTTTCAATAAGATTTTTTAAAAATTCTCCGAATCGCATTTTGATGTATGGGAATTTTATGTAGAATCATATCCTAAATAACTTTTGTTCTTGCACTTTTTTGATAAGATGCACCGTTTTTAAGATATTCGCTATAACACAGTATGTGTGAAATGGCATGAATTCATGCCAATTCACACATTGGGACATTTTCCCACAGTCTTCACACAAACCGAAAAATGCCTATCTCACTTGGAGCTAGGTGACTGGACACGCGTGCATTGCTTTACAGTTCTATGCGATGATATTAATAGGTAATAGAAAAATGAATGCTTTGCAATTGCGATACAGAATAAACTTCTAAAACTATTTGTCTCTGGTGTGAAATGGAAATGTCTTCCAAATTAGATGAAAACCCTTTGGCTCGCCACAATCTTTTAGGCTCTCCTGGCGCAATGTAAGTATGAAATATACAAATCAATCTAAACGAAAGTATTTTTTTAAAACAACAATACCGATTTTTCGTCCATCACATGAATGAGCATGCGTCGTCGCCTAGGTGAGAAAGACTTTAATGAGGGATTTAATACCGGACAAAAATGAATACGGGTATTTAATTCAATACCGAAATACCGGTATTGAATCTTCGAAAACCGGGATTTAATACCGGACAAAAATGACCGGTATCCCGGTTTTCGGGATACCGGGATACCGGTATTGCATTCCCTAAGCAGCACAAACTGAATGGAAAAGTCATAAACATTCCATAAATAGTCATTAATTAGCGCATAATCATAATCCTTCTTACCATTTCGAAAAGCCCATTAATTATAAGCTGGAAAATTAAAAAAGAAAACAACTTTAACTCCATTCTGATGGAATTTCAGCCCAAAAGTGTCATTAATTTAAGCCAAAGTTGATTCAAATGAAGATGAATCAATCTTCAGTCCTCCATTCGCAGTTCATTCAGGTAAGCCTACGCTTTATTGAAATCGCTGTTGATTGATGGCATCCAGGTTGACATCTGTGAAGACTTTCAATCTGCATTCAACACGTTGGTCAATTTATGTAGCAAAAGCCTCTGAGAATGAGGGCCCCAACTGTATTGAATAATCTAATTACCTGGTAATACATATTACGGTAAATGTAATTAGTTTATTCTATGATTCCATTATTCGATGATCTTATGCTACATTTACACGAATGACAAATTTGTCATTTTTTTCTTGTCATTATGTTAATTCCCGTGTAAATGGCATAATTTTTGTAATTTTTTCTGTCAGAAAATGTCAATCTCTCATAAAAGAATGAACTTGTCCATTCTTTTATGCCAGATTGTCATTCGTGCAAACGCAATATTAGTTATGACAACTTTAGTATTCAACTTTTGTCATAACTAATATTGCGTTTGTACGAATGACAATCTGGCATAAAAGAATGGACAAGTTCATTCTTTTATGAGAGATTGACATTTTCTGACAGAAAAAATTACAAAAATTATGCCATTTACACGGGAATTAACATAATGACAAGAAAAAAATGACAAATTTGTCATTCGTGTAAATGTAGCATTACATTCCATGCGATCATCGTTTGTACACCACCGTTCAAGAAGTCGAATGTCGAAGACGATTCTTGAGTGTTGGTAGAATTTCTCTGCCAAGATTTGCGCACCTGGTGATGGAAATTTTTTCATCTCTCCTGTATCAAATAAACGGGATCAGAATGTAATTGAGAATATATTTTGATATCGTAATATTAACTAATATCTGCATAAATTCAGCATAAAAACTGCATAAGAAAAGTTCCTCAATTAAAGTTTGTCCATTAAAACCGCGACATAAATCGGAAATTTATGTATTTTTCGCCATAGATGGCATCTTACTTGGGTTTGTTGTGGATAATTAAATCTTCTGAGGTAATTATGACATTATAACAGTACAATGAAGACTATAATCTTTGCTCCCAGCCACACAATAAACCTCTAAACGTTAACTTTTTCGCTTCATTATTTGAAATTTCTAACAAACTTGAGTGCCAGAACTGAACGTACCTGTGATTTTTAAGGCTAAATGATGCGAATGTAGTTTAATAAACGCCACTCTAGTATTTATCATCGATTTCGCTATATTTGATACAAATCCACACTCAATCTGGAAGGAAGTAATTATTATGTGAACGTTGTGTGGAAAAAGTGGCACAAAATCCCATGCACAAAAGTGTAAAAGACCTACTTAGATGGACCCCAGTATAATATAAACACTAAACATAAGATTTTCTTGTTGATAGTGAAGATAGATCGATATCAACATTTAGTACGTATTTGTAACGCTAAGATTTAGTGGCCAGTCTTCTACGATGAATAGTCCAAGTGCGTAATTTGACTCCGGGAAATCGTAAAACTACATCAACTTGGCGAGAATTGATTTTAATGTTCGTTTTTAATGCTTTTCCATAAAATCTGGACCATGTGCTACAAAATTCTAATTTCAAATCGTGTCGTTTTGCTCGTTTTTAAGGTAGTTAGCTTCAGGCCATATGTGAAAATCCATTAATCATCTCACCTGGATCTTAATCTTCAATAAATCGAATTAATGATGAAATCTTAATATCGCGGTAGTGAAATTGAAGAAAATTTCATCCTGTTCTTTTCAAGTCGATTAAAAAATTTGATTTATCTGTCAGTTTCACCCTAAAGAATCTCAGAGTACAGAAAAGTAGTTTTGATTCATTGAAAAATTTATTGTTGCACCAGTGCTGATGGAAGCAAATTATACCCGGGGGGTGGAGAGAACATCTAGCTTATTGAAGCGAAGGACAATTTCGGTTGCGATTGTTTTCTTTTGATGATGTTTTAAAAAAACGTCTTAATTTTACTGTATTTGGACTGAGAGAAAATTTGTGGTTTTTTGATGGTTTTTTGATGCAATTTAACAATTCTTTGAAGTGGATTTGACATTGTTGATGGTATTAGGGAAAATGTTGATGTATTTTTCTTACTGTTAGGAAATTTTTGAAGTTTTTAGATGGTTTTTGAGAAATTTCTAAATTTGATAATACAGGGTCTTTCAATAACGACATAATAATTTTGTATTTTAATAAAAACGCACCCTAAAACTTTTTTTATGATTTGGCAATGCTAAAACGTCAGCCAAGGTTTACATTTTTATCATGGTGAAGTTCACGAACGAGCAACGTTTGGAAATTATTAAAACTTACTACCAAAATTCTGAGTCCGATGAAATGATAATGAAAATGATGAAATGAAATTATGAATGAAATGATGGTCCGGTCGAATGGCCACCTCGCTCATGCGATTTAACGCCGTTGGATTTCTTTTTATGGGGTTATGTTAAGTCGTTGGTTTATGCCAACATCGTTAGAGGAGCTCAGGAACGAAATTGCCAACATTCCGGCCGATATGTGTGGAAGACTGGTGGAAAATTGGCTCCAAATAATCAATCAGCAAACGTGCTCGCGGTGGCCATATGAACGACATCGAATTTCATACTTATATGTAACATGTCCAGTCCACTACACCTGGAATAAATTTCAGCCCGATATCTCAGTTATTCTGTATTTTATTTAAACACAAAATTGTTATGTCCTTATTGAAAGACCCGATATTTAAGTACTTTTCCTTCTATGATAATTTGTGATCGGGTGTGTTTGGAGTGGGGTTAAGAAGTATTAAGCTTGTCCCACAATTACGCGCAAAGCGGCGCGGCGCGGCGCGACGCAGTGACAGATGGTAGTAGAAACTATAGGTATATATGAGTTGGTTTATAATTGCGCGGTGACCAAACGCGGCAGCCGCGCGGCAACCGCGGTGACAGTTGTTTATGTTTTCTGAGTGTTGTTGCAAATATTTTTATCAAGTAAAAAGATGGAAAATAACTTTAAAACGTATTCGAAACCGAAAATGAAACGGAAAAATTAATAATCTTCAAATTTTCTGCGATTTTTAGGTTATGAGAACACAACTAGAGCTGCAACCGCGCCGCGTAATTTCGGTTTAAAAATGACTGCGGCTCTCGCCCTGCCGCTCTGAGCTAACCGCGCCGCGCCGCGCCGCTGCCGCTGCCGCACCGCGCCAATTGTGGGACAAGCTTTAATTTTGAGACCTTTATAATGACTTCTACTTTTCCAGGTTTTTGAAGTTTTTTTTACGGGTTTTGTTCTGATATCTGAATCACAAACGTGTTTTTGATTAAAATCTTATCATCGTCTTCAGATAGTCTTCAAGTCTTCTTGCTCCATAGAATTTGAATCTACCGGGAATCTGATGAAAAAAGCAAATGAAAATTTCAGTTGGTGGGGGCTATCTACAAAATACTTACGACCGAAATTCTGAGTCGGTGGTCGCAATCGTGTAATTTCGAGAAATGGTCCGGTCGAATGGCCCCCTCGCTCATGCGATTTAACGCCGTTGGATTTCTTTTTATGGGGTTATGTTAAGTCGTTGGTTTATGCCAACAAGCCAACAACATTAGAGGAGCTCAGGAACGAAATTGCCAACATTCCGCCCGATATGTGCGAAAGAGTGGTGGAAAATTGGCTCCAAAGAATCAATCAGCAAACGTGCTCGCGGTGGCCATATGAACGACATCGAATTTCATACTTAAATGTAACATGTCCACTACACCTGGAATAAATTTCTTTATTTAAAAACAAAATTTTTATGTCCTTATTGAAAGACCCGATATTTAAGTACTTTTCCTTCTATGATAATTTGTGATCGGGTGTGTTTGGAGTGGGGTTAAGAAGTATTAATTTTGAGACCTTTATAATGACTTTTACTTTTCCAGGTTTTTGAATTTTTTTTCACGGGTTTTGTTCTGATATCTGAAGCAAATAGCCCGTTTCGCACACACCAAAAGCTGTTACTAAGTTAGTCACGGGTCATTGGTAAGGCCCATTGTCTTCAGATAGTCTTCAAGTCTTCTTGCTCCATAGAATTTGAATCTGCCGGGTATCTGCAAATAAAAATTTCAGTTGGTGGGGGCTATCTACAAAATACATCATACTATTGGGGGAGGTGACTATCTAGAAAATATGTTACACTGTTAGTTGAGGGGGTTGTGCGGTACTCAACTCCATACAACAAATTTCGAAAACCAACATGAACAGGGGGAGAAATGGGAGGAGGGAGCAGGGTAAATCCAAAAACCCTAAAATGTTGAAACAAAATTTCGAATGCGTATTTTTTTTACCCATACATTTTTGAAAATTCTGGCAAATTAGAGGTTTTTGTGATGTAGCGATGTAAAATTGCTAGAGTAGTTTTTATCCACATTTTAACAAAAGACTCCTGAAATTTTCAAATCTTTCAAACTAAACAATAAATTCCACTTAATTCACTTCTCTGCGCCCAATTTTCCTCAAAAATCCTTTCATAAATTCCATAATTAATTGCTTAATGTAATTTCACTGTTCATAATTTCCAAACGTGATAATAAAACGATTATTCGGAGCAGGCAAAAATAATAACAAAAGATTGTTATTTAAAGCTTCCCATCAGTTTTAATTAAAAAAGTACAAAAGTAAAATTGGAAATGTTGCCAACACAAAGGCATTAAAATGTCAGACAAAAGAACTTAAAGACCAGAAGATTTCGGTGCGCCCCACCCGAAAATGTTGGAGATTTTCAATTTGACTTTCTTCCAATGCGAATCATTTTCCGTACGTTTTACTTCATTTCAGAAGCATACTATAATTAACTAAATTTTTTTTTCATTCTTCCACATCTTAAGAAAATTTCATTTCGTTACAACAACGGACAGATTCAATGGTACCACGCTGTTACGTTTAATTGGAGCTGAGATGCTCCCTGGAATCGCCAATCAAAGAAATTCTCGGGAAAGATCCAAATAGAATTTCTGCACTATCATTGCGGACTTTCATTTCTTCGGCAAAAGCACTATGAATGGGCGATTCAAATAGAAACTCAGGGGGGGAATCCCTCGCTTTACTACCAGCACTAATAGTTGGATCGGTTTCATTGCTTTAGTTTGGACTGTGGGTCGATGATTTTCATAAAATAAGATCTTATGCTGCTGCAATAGAAGACATGTGAAAGCGATATTCCTGCATGTGTGATATTCATGTGTCACGTAATTATTTTATGTGCAAAAGCCTAAAAATTATTTAACCGCAGTCCATTTAAAAGCAGTTGAAAACGAATTCTGTGTATAATTAGCTCAATAGAATATGAATACCTTAAGACTTAAGGCTGCTTCACACTAATCGTTAAACTAAAAAATCTGAAAAAGATTTTTTTTAAATCCTGGTTTGGGATTCATGTAAAACTGTAAGTGCGGCAATTATAATTCTAGAGACTGTCCATAAAACACGTCACACAAATTTTAGGCTTTTCAGATCTCCCCCTTTTCCCTCCCCCTTTTCCCTCCCCCTTTTCCCTCCCCCTTTTCCCACCCGCTTTTCCCTCCCCCTCCCACTCCCCCTCCTCATTCAACGTTGTAGCGTTTTTTTTGAATAAATCTTAGTACCGGTCTTAAACTACCGCATACCCCACACCCTGTGAGGCATTTTACGGGCAGCCCCTAGCACTAAAATGACTCATGACGCTACCAACCAACCAGATATTTACAGAATAATTTCAAAAACCCCAGTATTTGCGCTCTGTACTCACATTGCGTAGAAAATTTTACAATTGTCCAAGAAAATAAGAGACTTTTTTAACTACTCGTACCCCCTTTTGTAAAGCCACCTTAAACCGACACCAACCAAATAATCTTAAGAAGTTGGCTTTTTATCTTTGTCCACTGGTTAAATGGCAAAATGATGTATTTAGTGCGGTGTTGTGGTGAATATGAATCTTTTGATTGGCCGACCGACAAATATGATTCCCACACTAAATGTGCAGTGTCGACGTTCGCCTGTCAAAATCATTTGTTATGTTTATTCATGCAGCATAAGCTTCAAGGTGTACTCAACATATATCCAGTTCCACGTAATTTTAATGCCAACTAACGTCATATCTGGATCTGGGACTCGATCTGAATTCGAGATTCTATGCATCGCGCCCTGCACCTTTCCCAGATTATGTAAAAATACCTGAGCAGAGTAAGGGGGCAAGAGCTTAAGAAGTATTCGCGGTTGTTTTAAGATGCAGCATATTTTTCCAATCCTCAAGAACTTTATTACCGCAAATAAATGTAATCGTTCGGTCGGTTCGATGGTCTGCAAGGTAATCACGCGCATGAAAGGAGAGCACGTGCAGACGTGCAGAACAAGAAATTCTGTCCGCCTGAATTGAATCTTGAAATCCTTCCATTTTGCATGTCTCGCCGTACCTTGATCTGCGTATAAGAAGTTCCAGTTGAGGTAAATCCAACATCTTGAGGCTTGTTTGCGAGCACTTGATTGCAATTTGACGGCGCGGCGTCCATCCACAAATTGGAAATTAGAAACCACACATTATAAAAATTAAAATGGAAAACAAAAATGACAACAACATTGCCTTTTTTATGGTGAATGTTGAGGGTATTATAAAATCTAACTAAGCAGGATGAAAATTCAATAAAAGTGCGTATCGTGCAAAAATGTTTCTTAAGGTGCCGCTCCACATGAGAGTAATTGCCGGCGAAAACCTCTCGATAGCAAATGGACACGTCTCTGAGAGTCGCTCGCAGAAACTCGCAAAAACTCGCGAGCTAGTTTCTGCGAGATGTCAATGGTGATTCTACTCTCTAGTCGACACGCACCCACTAAACTCTCGGGGAGTTGCTCGCCAGATACGAACGGCGTTTGATTTCGCTAGTAGCTCTCGAGAACTCGCCAAACCAAGAGGTCAAAAAAATCAAGATATTGGTCTTGAAAAGAGAAAAATCGCAGAAATTAACTCTCAAATGGACCACCTCCTGCGAATAACTCTCAAGAGTTTTTGAGAGTTACTCGCGTATTTACTCTCATGTGGAGCGCCACCTTAAGCAATGATAAAAAAAATCGGGAAAATTAATTTGAAAATTTCAAGTTCACCGAGTCTTAGGCACCGCTTACATCTGACACAACCATTTAGACCAAGATACAAAATCCTGAACTTTGTACCTGAAAGACTCAGAAACTTAACTTATGCTGCGACAGATAAAATAAAGCGCGGAACAAATTCTGAATAAAATTCGCAGAGAAATTCAAAAAAAAATCGCAAGTCTAAAAGGTGACTAAAAAATCAAATCCAGATAGAAACACTTAATTCTTTTTTTTTAACACATTGATATATCATTTTTGCTATCATTTTTGATAACCAGTGAAAATTGGCACTATGATTCATGAGTGGCCAAGGCTATCATTTTCGATAGCTGGGTCTACAACCTACATGCATACATACATACATTCATACATACGTACACTCTACATACGTCTACATGTATTGGCATCTCCCTTACATTTTTGCAAAATTGGTCTGGCAGTCAATGTGTTAAACCGAATCTGGCGTTTGCATCAACTCAAGTTTTCGTGCTCTTCACCTTTCGTAAATAAATCAAATTGAAATTGTGAAAATTCCAATAAAATAAAATACGGGCTGGTAAAAACTCTTCAAATTTCATCCTAGGTGGAAATTTAAATTAGTTACTTAGCAATCGGTCACAAAAAAAAACCATTGCAAATCGATTATTTTGTGACCGGTTGGGAAGTGGTTCTTTTTTTTTCATTGTTTCTATTGTCCTAATTTATAATTCACTTACAAATAGTGGAATCGAAATGTAAAGTTTACATTGACGTCATACTTGATCTGCCTGGCCTCCCCCCCCTCCTCCCCCTCCTCCCCCACCACCCCCTCCTCCCCTCCTCACCCCTCCTCCCCTCGCCCACTCATCCGCCTTTCAAACATCCTTACAAAAGAGTTTCTGCGGAAACGCTGGCACAATAGTTCTAACACATTTTATTTAAATTCGCCTGCGGAGCATTTAAATCATTTTCAAACATAAAAACAGAAATTTAATTGATCTCTTTTCTCTGGTCGGGCTTTCAAAATTTTCACTATTAATATCAAAGCATAAAAAATTTCCTCACCATTTGTAGCCCCCGCTTCCCGCCCGAGATAACTTGTTTCGGGTTCAGACAAAAAATATGTGGTTACCCTATCTATAACCGACGTGATGCGTCCATCGCATGTGTTACCATTTTCGGTGACTTAGGAGTCGAAACAGTAAAAAATTTTCATTTTTCGTGCTTTTTTTTATATCAAAATCACAAAAAAATGCTTCCTTTCATTTGCGCTCAATAATTCACAAAAAATTGGATGTTTGTCAAAATAAATTTATGTACATTTTCCGTCATTTTATGTTTTGCCATCGATACAAGCTCATCCATTACTCGAATTAACATCGCACAAACGTTGGGAAAAAAAATTATTTGAATTTTGCGTACATGACGATGGTAGCCGCTAATAGAACAGAATATAAATGAGCAAATGTACAAATTCAAGCCACCCACTTAATGTTCAAATTCACCGGATTATATTTGCAGCATAAAACCAATTTTTCAGTAAAAAGTATTGTGGCCTACCGCATGAAAAATTTGTGCAAAGCCCCAAACCGAATATAAACTAAAAAAAAATAATAATAATAATAAAACCAGCAAAATTGAATTAATTTAAATGGCGCTGACCAATACAGTTAACACATGGCCACAAACGAGACATAACCACTAATGGGACAGTAAAACCCACTCCCGAAATAAACTAACTTTGATCTGAAATAACCGGGTTTATAAACAGAATTCCCGAATTTGAAGTTAAAACAGAACTTTCCTGATGCGTACAACACATGGAAATGTACTACCGAGTCCGACTTTCAAATGCAGATAAACAAATGCAGACTGGGAAAATGGAAATAAATGTTTGTGAATAATTTAAAACTTTTCGAATCCGACTTTAACATAATTTAATTAGTTGTCGAGACATTGAAACACAAAGAAATTAAACGTTATGTAAAAAAATAATTTGGAAATCGGTGTATAGGTAAAAAAAACATGAAATTCTGATGGGAAGCACACGAGTTTAAAGACGCCAATCCAAGTAGTTAAAGTGCCCACGCGATTTAAAATTTAATCCAAGTGGGATTTAGAAATTTCTCTATTAATTTGTATTCAGAACGATGGAATATCGTCCATATATTTCCTTACATGTTTATGATTTTTTATTCAGATAAACGTAAAATTCTAGTATCAATAAAGAACTTGGAAAATTAAGCAATTTTCTTCCTGATTTGGAATGAATATAAAATTAAATCGGTTGCTGAAAGATTGTTGAGATACATTTAAGAACCGTAGAAAGTTGGATCAACCTTTTTTTTAAAACATATCGTGTGAGAGCGGGAGAGTTGCTTAGTGGGAAAGAACTCTACCTGTGATCCGCAGACCGTTCTATTTTTCTGAGTTCTCAGAGTGTATCAAACTTAGCATAATGCCGCGGTCACACGACGCTGTTTTGCCAGCCGCTGGCTGCTCTTGGTTAGTAGCGCTGGCAAGTAGCACCAGCAGCCAGCGTACTGAGAGGGTTCACACAATTTACACTTTAATAGCTCTGGCAAGTTGCAAAACAGTGGTTTGACATTTGAATCTGAGAGATTTTTTTAATAATAAACGTAACACACAAATTTAAATAAATAAACGTAAAATAACAACTTACAATAAACAAACTTTACCACTTATCAGACTTTTAACAGCTCAGAAACCATGTGACAGGGTCACGTGATCCCTAGTAGCGCTGGCAAAGTAGAACGATCTCTACTTCACTAGCGCTGCTAAAATCATCACGCTGCTGCTGGTAGTAGCAACGCACTAGGGTTCACACGGTGCTGCTGAAACGGCTGCTAACAGCCAAACAGCCACTAGCGCTGGTAAAACGGCGTCGTGTGACTGCCGCATTACTAATGTCCTTGTTTTAATGGCAATCGACCACGATCAGATACCAATCTGATGTTCATCGATTACAAAACCTTACAAATGTTTCAGTTGAAACCGGTGCCCTTTTTACAGTACCAAACAGTTCTACGAGAGCAAATTGTCGATCAAATATGATTACGCCCTATGAGGTTGATATAGAGTAAAACCTTACAAATGTTGCAATCTTATTTAGAGTAGAGTTGTAAACAAATAGTGTGGTTCGGTTTTGGTTCAAGGCTGAATTGAATTTCTGGATTTTGGTTTTGCTTTTGGCTTCTAAAATTTCGCTCTGGTTTTGGTTCCTGAAATTTCAAAAATGTGGTTCTATATTCGTTCCTAAAATTCCACTCTCGACAGATTCAAAAATATTCTAATATGACTTATAGCTCGCAAATTATCAAAAAGAGAAAATTTTAAATACAAACAACCTTAGATATCTTGAAATCTTTTACGGTTTTTCAACAAAATTGTTCTATGCGCCGAGTTCAAAGTTCTATGAGCCGAATTTTTCTCCAAAGTTCATTTTGGTTATCCTGGAATTTTATCAAATTAAAAATAATATGAAGATTTTGAAACGTGTCCCACCTGAGGTCACACCAAAGTATCTAGCATGAATTCATAGCAACTAAGATTCCAACATGACTCTTTCATTTTAATTAAATCTCACGTTATTTTCGTTTTTTTTTTCAATTGCAGGCCACTAAAGCGGACAACCCCGATGTCATTCCTTCAGCAGATGCCATTGCCACCGCCTCAGCCGAAGGGAAGTACAACCCCTGGTGGCAGCGTCAATCTTGTCAGTGGATCAACCCCAGCTCTCTTCTCCCCCACATCCAGCAATTCATCCACGGGTCCCCTCTCCCCACCGCCATCCGGAATAACAAACAGTTTGCCATTATCCCAGATGCCAACTTCACCACTGCCCCTACAGCGACACTTCCACCACCCCTCCTCCCACATGCCGACCACCTCGACATCCGGAGTAATTATCTCGATGCCACTGCCCCCGCCACCCAACGAAAGACTGCCCCCATCCGGCTTCCAGGCTGTCAAACTGCCACCGCAGGGAACACCGCCTGGGAAACCATCGATCTCATCACCAATGATGCATCATCAGACGCACCCCAACTACCTGGTCGGACCACAACTCGACATCCAGCGACACTCCCAATCAGACGATGATAGTGGATGTGCTTTGGAGGAATACACCTGGGTACCACCCGGCCTTCGACCTGATCAGGTGAGTTTTTTTCCCCCACCTACGCTACATAGATACCTTCAATTGTGTCCATTTCGAACCGAACCCAACGTAATTCGATTTACGTGAAAACATGTTATCTGAGGCTACCATCTCCATTTATTCGATGCACTCGTTTTATTGGAATTTCTTGGAACTCATGTGTCTCGTCAATGCAACTTCCTGCTCCCGTTTCCATTGAAATCGCCTATTGTTCCATTCGCTTTTCTGGTAGCCAACTCTGGTAGTTTCCCGAGAACGAATTGTTTGTTTCGAGCCGCAGCAGGAGACCAACCGACACGAACTCCTTTTAGTTATTGTTGCATCCGCCTGTCGAGTTTTTCGTATCCACTGCGAAACCAAATAAAATCCTCTTATTCGGTAATTTTTCAAACTTTTGCGAAGAAAATCGCTATCACCTGCACTGCCTTTCAGCCCACGGAATTCAGCTTTCATTTCTCAGAAGTGGGATACAAGTGCATCTTAGAGGAGAACCGCATGTGCCTAGTGAAAAATAATAGCATTTAGTCGTAAGTAGCGACACGAGTTTGTGAAAAGTAGTCATGAAATACCCTCCGTGATGGGGTTAAACAACGTGATTAACAATGTTGAAAAGGCAACTAAAAAAAGAATTTAGTATTGCGATTCATATTATTTTTAATCATCTTGCACGTTGAATATTGACCGAAAACACTCTTTTTGGAATATGGGGAAAATATTACGAAGGTTTTTTTTTGGAAGAAAAAAGTGGTTAGAAAAATCAGAACCATTTTTTTTAATTTTAGGAGCCAAAATCAACAACCAGAAATCTTGGTAGATGGCAACCAAGATTTCTGGTTGTTGATTTTGGCTCCTAAAATTAAAAAAAAATGGTTCTGATTTTGGTGACTAAAATTTTAAAAATTTGGTTTTGGTTCTCCAAAGTTCAGTGGATTTTGCGTTTCCTGATCATATTAGTTATATTTCTTTAAATTTGGTTAATAATAGAAAATAATACAAAAATCAATGCTAATAACTCAGATATAAACCAAATCAGTTCGGCCATTTAATGACAAAATCACGATTTTTTTTTGTCATTTTGTCATTTTGTCATTTTATATGGCAAAACTGATTTGATAAAAAATCGTTCGTAGCTAAGCTACTGTAAAACTATTTCTTATACCGACAATAGTTTTTTACTGCCATTGCGTTAAGCCCAATTCAGACTAACGATTGCGATTACATTTGAAGCTTTTCAACCAATGATATCAAAGCTATCAACGATAGGGACATAAAAGCTTTGATCTCATTGATCGAGGAAGCTCACTCGTATTCGCTATCGTTAGTCTAAATTGGGCTTTAGACTGTTTTAATATCTTGTCACGTGGGGTACAAAAATTCGTTTTGGAAATATTATTGTTATGTTAGACATTTTCTGCGCTATGCAATCCATAGGGAATCACTACACGAAGTAATGAGACCTCTTGGGACTATGAAGAAGGGATTCTAGGCCCCTCAGACTTCTAGGTTCCACACCAGCCGATGTAGTTGAGTTGTCAACGTTTGGTATAAACATCCCGCAGGCACACAATACACGTCGGTCGCGACATAATCTAAGAGCATGATCTCAACAAACGACGGCATCTTTCATTTGTCGCCATTTCCCAGCCCTCCGCCCTTGGAGTTGGTACCATTTTTATTAAATGCACTTCTTGTGTGGATGCATATATGCTTCCATTGACAAAATAATAGAAGAAGTCGCTTCGAAAATCTAAAGGGCAGACGTTGTAGTGTTTAAAATATGGCAATATCCAGTGGTTCTTATATCGACTTGGCTGAAATATTACCACTATAAGAATTATAATAATACGTATACACAATCTGGACCTGAAGCATATTTATTTTTTTCTGTGTGATGCTGAAGGTTGCGGATGGGCTGACAAAACCCGATCGTTAGGGATCCCTTTTCTGAGGGATCGGATCCGAAGGTGATTCTTATCGAGTTTGACTGTAAAAATGCAATAAATGCATGTAGATTAATCATTCTGACAGAATTATCTCTGCCGCTGTTTGGTTTGTGTCGCAAGACATTGGATGGCGTCGGTACAATTGGATCTCGGCATTTTTTATCCGCTTGTACGTACATATTTTCCTTTTTTTTCGCCGAGCCGATGGAAATCCCATTCAAAATGTGTGTATTTATGCTGCACTGCTAGTGATGCTGTTAATATGCTTGGAATTCGCATTTTTACATAATTTTAATAGTTATACTATGGCAGTTACTCCACAATGCAACTGTTCAAAGTTTATATAAGAAGAAGAAAAATGATAGCGGAAATTTGATTTTAATTGGAGTATCTTTCAGTCAGTCTCGGGTAATTTCACGATTAAAATGTGAAGTGGGAGTAGATTTAATTAGTGTTTGATGTGCCGTTCCAATGAGGTTTCATTTATATAAATTATTATATAGAATATTTTATTCATTGCATATTCTTTGATGTGGTGTGAAAATGGCACAGAAATGGAGTATCGCTCGCAAACACCTTCCAATGTTGGAAATTCAAGATTTTTTTTTCAAAGCGTAAACAAAAAGAACTTTACTTAACCCGTTTCTTACCAATACCCGAAGTCAGCGTAATTTCAGATATCCGATTTAAGGCGAGATGTCTAAACCTCCAATAAATTTTTTTTTTTGATAAAACAAAAAATTGACAAGAAATGCTGGTGCAAAAACGCAGAAATGCGTTAAAAACCAAATTCATAATTTTAAAAACCTCTGAATTAAAAAAAATCTTTAAAACAATTGAAAAACGCCGAAATAAAAATATAACAAAAGCTATAATTGCGAATCTGGCAATTATTGAAAACCCGTATGGTGATTTCAGTGAACTGCGAACAGTCAGTTGTATCAAAATTCCACTTTGAAGTCAAACTTTTCAAAAAGATTTTTTCAAATTTATTCCAATCGGATTTTGATGTATGGGAGTTTTATGTAGAATCATATCCTAAATAACTTTTGTTCTTGAACTTTTTTGATAAGATGCACCGTTTTTGAAATATTTTCGTTCGTATGGGGGGTACATTTTCGTTCGTATGGGGGGTACCCCCCCTAATGGTTCATTTTTGCCCATTAACGAACTTAGCCTTGCATTTTACGAAAAACGAATCTGCGTAAAATTTCAAGTCTCTAACTCAATCCCTGCACCCGCAATTCTCGCCACAGACGGACATACAGACAGACAGACAGACAGACGGACAGACAGACAGACGGACGGACATGCAAAATTCAATTTTTTTTATCATGCTAAACACACTGGTGTAATTCATTTTTGCGTGTGATAACCACCGACAAAATTGTGCCACCGATCTATTATCATCATACTAATATATAAAAATGAGTTGGTGTCTGTCTGTCTGTCTGTCTGTCTGTCTGTCTGTCTGTCTGTTCCTCTTTCACGCAAAAACGGCTAAACCGATTGACTTGAAATTTCGCATGCGTGTCTGTGGTAGTTCTGGTTCCAACATAGGCATACGGAAAAGTAGCGCGAGGGGTGGGGGGAGTAAGGGGAGGGGGTAAAGTGATTTCGAAACTTAGTTTTTGCGCTATGTTACTCTTTCGCGTGGAAACTACTGAACCGATTGGCCTGAAATTTAGCATAGATGATATTTTATTGAAAAAAATATTGGGAAATCGGAACTATTATTAAAATGGTTAATTTAAATTACAAAAATAGTCAAAATCAACTATTTTTATCATAAATTTAACTACTTGTAATAAAATTTACTATTTGGTGGTTAAATTGACCATTTTTGTAATTGGTAAAAGTTCTGATCCTGACTATTTTGGTAAAAGTCCTGATGCCCCATTATAAAATAATTAGATTTACTATTTTTTTCTCTGCATGTCGGGAAATTACATCTTCGTTCTTTTATTTTGGCCCACACCACCCTTTTCTTACAACATCAAAAGACGTAGAAAAATTCTAATCACATTGCATCCATAAGTCTATTTTATTATTAAATTAACAAAATATTTCATGGGAAAAAAGGAATGTCGCTCACATTACACCAAGTAAATCGGTTTCCTTTTAATGGCCTGACATTTCACGATATTAGTCGATAGACTCCAATGAATGTAATCCTCTTAGTCGGGAATACTTAACAATCCGACATCGTTGTTTTTTGTTTGATACGAAAACATGTTTGTGTTTGTTAAATATCCTGATAGCTTTACATCCCACACAAGCACACATAATCAGAGACATACGCGAATGAAATGAAAGTCGAAAATAAAAAGGACTAACACTATCCATTATCAATAACAGCATCAATCTCTCACAGCATAAATATTTCTCTGCATGGCATAGGAATATCCTAGTTAGTCACTATATCATGGCACTAATCCCTGCTAGAATCCCGAAATTTATTCTCACATAATTCATCCTTAAACTGGCCATTTTCCCTCCCAGCTAACCGGGGAAAAACGCCTGCATTATGACCGGGGCTGCTGTTGGGAATCTCACAGGATCTCGATGGAAAGCATAGAAAAAACCAAACCTGCAGGAAAATGCGACACAAAAACAGGAATTTTTACCACTATGGATGGGACATAACGTGGTCTAGCAAAGAGCCAGAGTATAGTTAATTGAATAAACCGATTATTTTTATTATTTGGGGAATCTCATATAACAAACGAGCAATTCCTGGAAACACCGTAAGCATGAGTGGCAAACATGATGGCCTAGAGCATATCGCAACATGGAAAATTCGAATATACTTCGAATCGCCAGACAACACATGATCCCCTTCTAACATACGCATAAAATGCCAGCATGACAGTCTAATAGCTGTCGCTCGTCATCCCTTGACCAAAAGTTATTTTACTACAGGCCGTGCATCATTTCTTCCGCTTTCCCCTGCTCTAGAAAAAAAAACCAACACAACTGGACAAGTGCAAAACGCAATTTCCCGGAATTCGACTCGGAAAAATCATTTTTCGGGGATGATTTGCAGAGGTATTTGTGTGTGACCATAAATCTATAATAAACGTTCTCTGGTTTGAAGCCGACTAGGAAAATTGGGGGTGCATGAAACTAGGAATCGCTTATTGCCCAAAAATTTCCCATGGCGTGAGATGCCATCGGTTGCCTCTTTTTCCAGCACAACAAATCGAAATAAATAAATGATAGTATTGTATGAGTGGATGTTTGTTTTTGTTTCCTTGCTGTTGGACACAATTGGATTATTTATTGGCCACGGGAATCCTTACTGCTTCGCCCTGAGGGTGGAACACGTAAAACACTAATGATTACTGGGGAGGATGCGATGCCCTCTGCAAATATGTGGTGGGAATATGAAATTCGACATCTAAGATTCTCGATATCATCGAAAAGAGGGCGAAATAAGATTCTTTTTTATCATTTCGAATGTTGTTCAAAGAATTTTTTTTTTCTTCTCCCCGATTATGGAAAATTGATTGATTGATATTTTCCGTGAAAAAATAATGGGGAAGTTTTCTGAACAGTAACAAAATACTGTGAATAAGATGAGCAGAGGGAGAGATTCAAATTGAAAGTAGAATAAAATATTTAAAAACAAATAGTGACATCGGCACGTGACGAAACCGGTTGTGTCGCCAAAAAAGGAAAAATCTTTTGCATTTTAATTAAAAAAAAGAATTAATTGAAAATTATGCAGATTTCTTTTTAAAACGGTACCAACTTTTCAGATATTTTCTATAGAGCTTTTCAGATTGCTTAGAGCAGTGCTGCCCAACCAGGCGATCGCGATCTACCAGCCGATCTCGACACGAATTTGGGTCGATCTTCTACCACAGACGGCAAATATTTAAAAAAAATGGGAAAGTGAATATTAAGTAATCACACTATCTACTTCTCCGTTTTTTTGTTTTTTTTTTGCTGTTAAAGCAAGTGGTCTATTTTACTTAGATACCTTATTTTAAATTTTATTTTACTTGCCTATTTTAAGTAGGCATTGAAAACTTGAAAATTACTAGATTCTCGCGGTTTAATTTGAATTTGACTCATGTTTAAAATTTGTTTGAATAGTTTAGTTTCGATTTAGAATTCACGAGCCTGTTCACATTAGGCGATGCGAGACGCTACGTGTTTCGCAAACGTGAAATGGTTTATTTTCAGAATTACTGCGGCACCGTACCTGGAGTATTTTTTGCTCTAGCCGTGTAACCACACGCATATGGGCAGATCTCGATGTTGGATTAAAAAAAGTCGAACTTTAGTACAAAAAGGTTGGGCAGGCCTGGCTTAGAGCATAAAACATTACTTTTCAGTGAGTTGAAAGTTTGAGATTAAAATATTTTTCAACCAGAAAATGTTGGTCCTGTTTTTTTATGTGTATTCGTTTTTAATTTGGATGATTTAATCATACTTCCCGGGTTAGCCGGGATAGTCCCGTATTTAGGCATACTTTAGGCGTTCCGGAAATTAAATTTTGGCCCCAGATTTTTCAATTCAGAATTATAATTTATGAAACATTATGAACTAAATATGCAAAAGATATTCGACTCAGATTAAGTATTATTGTATTTTTTTTCCCGCGGCGCATTTTTTTTTTTTGTTTTGACAAATTTAGACTCAAACCACACATAGGTGCAAATGAACTTTTAATAAACGTTTCGTAATACCGTCTCATCCTTTTTCACATAACCGCCGGCACCCCCCGCTTTTAATCGGTTCAGCATTTCTTGAATTGAGACAAAATAAGTATGGTCGGTCACCCTATCTATAACTCAAAAATCCATGAACCGAATTGAAACAAACTTTCGGGCGAGCTTTTTAGTAGCAAGCAGTATTTATTAAGCTACTCAATAACACACCTTTTTTTGACTCTACGAGAATTACGTAAAATTTTTTTCCAAAGCGCTTTTCATGATAATCTTCAGGTTTTTTGAAACCATTTCCTTTGAAGAGTTTTTTTGAAATGTTTTGTTTTTGGTACAGATTTTTTTCTGACGATTCTAAAGCATTTTGGATATAGCAAACTTTATTTCCAATTTTTATAAAACCTGGGCACCAATCATGTATTCCGACGCGTCTCTATCTTTCGACTTGGACGCAGCGTTTAACTCTCAACTTCGCCATATCTGCAGCTTGAAATTTCGCGAAATCGTCACTATGAATCGAAACGTAATTCTGACTGTCACTCCAGGAAATTTGAAGCTGCTGATATGGCGAAGTCAAGAGTCAAAAGCTGCGTCCAAGTCGAAAGACAGAGATGCGTCGGAATACATGATTCCTGCCCTGTTTAATACAGGAATGTTTTTTTTTGTCTAAAGGAGTAACCTGAACTTTTCTAAAAAACTAAAATTATATTCCACTTTGGGTTTTGCAAATTTTCACCTGAGGTGCATTTGCCTTAAAGAATTTCGACTTGTGCCATATTCGTACTCAGACATTTTGACTACAGCACATTTTTATTAAGATATTTTACAATGATCAAATAATGTTCCGACCAAAGTTAAAGAAGGTGGCCCCCGATCGATCCATGGATCTTCGTGAAAAAGGTGGTCACGAAGGAGTTCGATACGGGGTGTAAATCCGTTTCCAGAGATGATTTTTTATAAATTATAGCTTCTAAATTTCTAATTTTTTTATGTGGTAAAAGAAGGTTTTCAATATCCAAGATTTTTTCATCTATTTTTAAATTTAGTGAGACTAGCTTGTTTTGATATTTCGAAGATCTTTTCTTGTTGGAAAGCTTTTTCCGAATTTTTAGAATAAGATTTTTTATCACTTTTCATGCTAGGATTTTTTTCTGATTTTTAAAAAAACATCTTTTGCCCATACGTATTTTATAAACATATTGAATTAACGCCAATTTTTTACTTCTACGAAATCCAAGGGTGATGGAAATGCTTGGAAATCACAAAAAATCTACGATAAAATTACAAACTTCTAAAAATTATTATTTTTGAAAGGTGGTACCTAAAACCTCCATTCTGATGAAACATTTTTGACGACATTATCGCCCCACCAATCTTGCCCGAACTACGAAATTATGACTGTCAGATTTTTAAAAATGCCAGGAAATGACCTTTCGTAAGCGTGACATTAATAATCACTTCTATGAAAACGTTTTTTTGAAAAAATCCCAAAAACCGAACAAGAAAAAAACTGAATTCAATGACCACAGAAGCCCTGAACTAACTACCACTTTGGTGGCATTCAAGATAAGAAAATTGTGCCACCTGTCACCATAATTGGTGTGTCGAAAAATAGAAAACAAGATCCCGTCCGATCATTTCGTGATCATCTCGATTAGTGTTTTCCCGCAATTTGTCAACAATTCAACATTTATTCCCAACCACGAAAACCATAGAAGCCCGGCAACTTTTGTCCAATTCACAGCCAGTTACCACTTGAAAACATCATCTCGAAGATGATCGTGACATGAAGTTGGACATTCACTCAACCCGATCCATTATCATTTATTTATCTACGGAGCATCTATCTATTTGCCCATCCATCCATCCATCCATCTCTCTATTTGCCCACTGTGGACGCTGTTACCTGGGATTCGCCTTGATCTGAATTAAGATTCCCGCAAAAATTCATTGAATACCGCTAGATTTTGAAAACAAGCTTTCGTCTCGGATTAGTTCTGAAGATATCTGAAAATTTATAGCCTCGGACCTCTGTCGCTTCATAATTTATCACCTGACCGAATATTTTGTGAACCGTTTTTTTTTTGCGTGTCTGTCGCTATGTTGGCACCTGAGACCTACACATCTTTGAATGTCTTGAAACATCTTAAAAAAAGACGAATGTCTATCCAGATCTATAGACGAATGTCTAAGAAATCGAAATGGAACGTCCACGAAAAAGAAAATAGAATCAGGTCCAGCGACTGAATCTTGGGCGTTTGGCTGGTTGTTAAGTAATGTTCTGTAGATTTACCTGAAACCAAGACGAGATTCCGAGGTTCATAATTTTTTTTTAATGCCAACTGATTTGATTCTGGAACTGATTTTCTTATTATTTCCGCGGTGTGTTTATTTCCCAGCTAGAAGTGTTTTTTAATTTGTCTCTATTCGGTTTGATTTCAGGTCCGTTTGTACTTCTCCCAGATTCCCGATGATAAAGTGCCATATGTAAATAGTCCCGGAGAACGGTATCGAGTTCGCCAGCTACTTCAGCAACTTCCACCACATGATAATGAGGTAAGCATTGCATGCTTTTTCAACTAGGAAACATGATTTAAAAGACATGCAGGTAACATAGTTAGGAAAAATACTGCATATTGTCAACCATTCTAAGCTGCAATTGACATTTAGGCGACGAACGGTGATCAATACGCAGTGATAAGTGATACGTTTAAGTGACACCAGCATTTTGCTTATTTTGTTTCAGGTTCGTTACTGTCACTCGTTGACGGATGAGGAACGCAAGGAACTCAGACTCTTTTCAGCCCAAAGAAAACGCGAAGCCCTCGGACGTGGAACTGTGAGGCAATTGATGAATGTTCGACCATGTGAAGGGGTGAGTTGAAGAATATTTTGTAGAAATTCTTGAAATTATTTGGAATATTTTAAATTGTTACAAGAAATGTTACTTTTTTGTAATTTTGACTAGAAAAGTAATTAACAGATCTTCTAAGAAACTAATATAGGAAGAAACCTTGACTTTTCAACAAAACAAAAATTATATTTCACTTTGACCGTTACAAATTTTCGCCTGCGGCGCATTTCTCTTACTGATTTTTGGCTCGCGTCATATTCTTTTTTTTAGAAACATTGCCTGCGGCGCATTTTTATTAAAAGATTTCACTACAATCGTATAATCTTCGACCAAAGTTGAAGAAGGGGGTCGCCGATCGATTTACAGCTCTAAATTTTGGAAAATGTGCTCACTTCTAGGGTCCAAATTTGTTTCCAAAGACGAATTTTTTTGAAATTATCCTAAAAATAATTTCAATCCTAAAAATTCAAGCATGAACTGAACCGAACCACTAAAAAAATTTCTGGTTTTTATACCCGTATGGTGAAACCAAAGGGTATATTAACTTTGCCTTACCGTTTGTAACGCCAAGATCCCGTCATCACACATAAAAATGAATTACACCAGTGTGTTTAGAATGATAAAAAAAATTGAATTTTGCATGTCCGTCCGTCTGTCTGTCTGTCTGTCCGTCTGTCTGTCTGTCTGTCTGTCCGTCTGTCTGTCTGTCCGTCTGTCTGTCTGTCTGTGGCGCGGATTGCGAGCGCACGGATTGAGCTAGAGAGTTGAAATTTTGCGTGGATCCGTTTTTCGTAAAATGCGAGGCTAAGTTCGTTCATGGACAAAATTGGACTATTAGGGGGGGTACCCCCCATACGAACGAAAACGATTTTTGCGAATACCTCAAAAACGGTGCATCTTATCAAAAAAGTGCAAGAACAAAAGTTATTTAGGATATAATTTTACATAAAACTCCCATACATCAAAATCCAATTGGAATAAATTTTAAAAAATCTTATTGGAAAGTTTGACTTCAAAGTGGAATTTTGGTACAACTGTTCGAATTTTGATACGAATATCACCATACGGGTCTCCAATGATTGCCAGATAGGCAATTATAGCTTTTGTTATGTTTCGTTTTGGTTACAGCATTTCTTTTAAAAACTTGGTTCGGTTCGGCCATCTTTGTTAGAAATCGTCTGGCTTCGGTGCGTTTCGCCCATCTTTAATAAAAAATGGTTTGGTTTCGGTGCGACCATCTTTTTTTTCCAAAGTGGTTCGGCTTACGGTTTAGTTTTGGTTCACCAAAATTTAGATAGTGCCTCGGTTCCAAAAAAAACCGGCTAGCGTCTCTGGTTTTTAAAACGTCGGTTGCCGAGATAAATCTTCTAGGTAATCCGAGGCGTATGCCCGCCCTTGTTTAAAGTGCGATTTTACAACACTGTAAGATAGCATAATTTCGTGGTTCAAAATCACACAATTGTGTAAATTTCTAAAATCTTATCTTAGGATTATAAAAAAAACCATTGAGTCGTTAATTAATCAATTTTTTTGTACAAAAAATAATTTAATAAGAAACCTACGATAGCTTTTTTTCCAAAGCAATTTTAAACATGATCAACGACAACTTTAATCGCCTTAACAAATTCCAGTTTAAATTTCGCTCTCATAAATCTTCCAAAACATGCAGAGAGGCACAAAAACGGCAAAAAAAATTAAATTTGTTGGAAAATATTTAGATTTAATTTGTAGCTTGGACTTGAATGTTTTTAGGAACAGTTTTTATTGCAGTAATTAAAAAAATGTTCCAAATAATTTTTTTTTTGCCTCTTAAAAAGAGATAATCTATAAAGCTATGATATTTCTATAAATATTATTTACCAGAAAAAAAAATCTTACAAATCAGAGAGATTTTTACGCGTTAAATCAGCGCCAATGAAAATTTCTTGGAATGTCCACTTTTTCACTTCCACTAATCCTCTGATTCTCGACAGTCCAGAAATAAAGTAAAATCCTTTTAGCACGTTAAATAACAACTCCAAATCATTTGAAAACCAATGAATCATTTTGTGAGATTTTTTCCTGTAAATCAAATGAAATTCGATCCCTGCCTTCATTTCGTAACATTAGCTCCGAATCAATTGAAACTTCTAAGTCATATCAATTCTCCAATCCATAAACTTTTTTCTGCAAGTAAAAAACTCTGGAAGCATTTTCTATTTTCCGAAACCACCACTTCCTCATGTCCGTAAAAAGACATCCACAAAGTAATTGGAAATGAATTTTATCTACTTTTCCTTTGGCAAATGAAAAACCCAGCACAGTTCAGGGAAAGATCATGTTTTTTAGGACACCAAAGAAAAAAAAACGTTTCAACTTTAGTCCTTGAGAAAATATGCTTTGCCACAAAATACAGTAAAATGGTTACATACGAGTACAAGTATTTGCCAAAGTTCGTCTCACACATCCTTTCGTACATTCAAGATAAATTCCTTCTTTAGTTTTAGGTAAACTTCTTCGAAACGTCGTCGACGACAAACGACAGAGATATCGACTCAATTGCGATGATTCTTACGGCCATTTGGGGACTTGAGTTTTCTTTATTTCCGTAAGGGTGGATGAGGGCGGTCTCACGTCGAATTCAGGGGATGGAATCACTTTTATTGAGGCTTTCAAGTGTGTTTTTATTCGGTTTTTTATTGTTTTACGATCTGTGTACACGACCGACCGTGTGCGGTGTATCTTCTTGGGATTTTCTTAAGACAAATGGATACCAAAAGACGCGTCGTATTTCTTACCAACTTTTTATTTTATTTTAGTTAAAGGTTATATATTGTTTGTGTATGTCCCTTGTTTTGTTACTACATGGCTGTGATATGTAATATGATACTTTCCTAATAGATGGTGAGTAGTTGTGATGGCACTTTAGGTTCGTCCTGATTATCCAACAACAGTCCATTTTATTGAGGATTTTTCTTTTCTTTTGTCTTTTTTTTGCTAGTCCGAGGCTATAAATTAGCTAAAAGCCTTTTACAGAACGATACCCACTTAAATAGCGCTTAAGGTTAATTTTTTTGATGGTATCGTTTTAACGATGGCAGTTAAAATATGTCTACCCTAAAACAAAAAAAAATATATTGCCTTTTATTTTAAAAAACAACTTTGAAAACCAGGGAAAAAAGCTTGTACGAAGATAGGATGAAAAAGTCGAGTTTGACACTTGATTCATAACAAATCTTTGAAAATTAGGCTTTCTTACTCAGAACACATAAGCCGAACATTTCAACTCAATCGGTCGATTGATTTTCGCACTAGAATTTTTACAAATAAAGCAAAATCACTCTCCATCTTTGGTTAAGATTTTTATTAATATTTTTATATTATCGTATACCAATCATTTTTTTTATATTGAATGGATTTAAGATCAAAAAATTTACCATAGCTTAAAATGCACTGTTTTTCTATATTTTATACCGTTTTCGAGAAAAACTAGCATGACGCATTTTTTCTAAAAGCTTTAACCCGTAATCAACTCAACCGATTGTGTTGAAATTTCGACTCACCAAGGAAGGGAAATTTGGAAACACAGTAAAACCTATAACCAATTAAACGATATTCTGAACCTAACGGTAAAGTTTCATTTAAATCGGTTCAATCGTGTTTAAAAATTCCGGTTGCAAAGAAAACCGTTTTCCCATTATTAATATTAATATGATTTTACATATTTTATATCATAAATGGAATTTTTAAGACGGAGAAATGTATTCAATTTATAAAATAGCGTCCAACCTGGCACCGGAGACTGTGATTCGTCTACGTTCGGGTAGAGTGTGGGGGCTGTCTATAAAATACGTCACAAATTTAGGCAAAGTGGGGAGATATGCATTATTGCAACAGCGGTTTACACTCTCTTACTAGAGGCCGATTTAGGCAATCTGAGGCCCTTAGCGCAGGTAAAATTTTAAGCCCGCCTGGCAATTTAACAACTTTTTTCGTAACATTTTCCGACTAAAGGCTTTAAAAATGTTCATACCTACATATGTAATAAAATAGATTTCAAAAACGAAAAAAGGAGAATGTGCCGCAGGTGATTTTTTTTTACCAATAACTAAATTTAAGAAAATCAGAGCTAATTTTTAGATTATGTTGTCATGAATCCCACAATTCAAGAGCTTTGTATAGATTTAAATTAAAACAAAATCAAAAACTATGACTAACTTCTTTTCCATCATTCCAGTGCGATGATCCAATTTCCGCTGGCGACATTGGAGTATTCGGATCGAGATTTGGTCCAAATGCCTGCTGGCACCCAGGATGTTTCGTCTGCTGTATCTGTCGGGAGCTCCTAGTCGACCTCATCTACTTTCATCGAGATGCACGGTTGTACTGTGGTCGCCACCACGCCGAGACCCTAAAGCCCAGATGCTCGGCGTGCGATGAGGTAAATTGCAGAAATCAAACGAAAAATGTCCTGAGGGAAACAAAATTAACTGTGAATTCGTTTTTTCCTTAGATAATCCTGGCTGACGAGTGCACAGAGGCGGAGGGACGAGCTTGGCACATGAATCACTTTGCCTGCTTCGAGTGCGACAAACAACTCGGCGGGCAAAGGTACATCATGAGAGACGGAAAGCCTTACTGCCTCACCTGTTTCGACTCCATGTTCGCCGAATACTGCGACTTCTGCGGCGAAGCGATTGGGGTGGACCAGGGCCAAATGAGTCACGACGGCCAACACTGGCATGCAACGGATGAATGTTTCTCCTGCAGTACTTGTCGTTGCTCGCTGCTAGGACGACCGTTTCTGCCACGACGCGGGGCCATCTATTGTTCTATTGCGTGCAGCAAAGGAGAGCCACCCACGCCTTCGGATAGTTCTGGTCCAGGAATGCATCCTCCGACCCAGCGAGTTCGCCCGCAAGCGCGACCTTCGAGCGACATCGAGTACAACAATGAGTCAACGACGCCTCCGCTGTCGCCCCATCAACTGCCCGGTTCGCCACTTAGTCACCAGCGAAACGTGAAGAGTGCAAAGAGTCCGAAATCGAAGCGGACGCCACCCACCAACAATCAGCCCGATGTCTTGCAGGAACGATGGATGGACTACGCGGATCTCTCGGCGGGACCTTCGAATTCATCGCAAAATCAAAGTCCGATGACGTCGCCAGGCGACTACCATCAGATTTTGGTTGAGGATCCCACGCAGATTAAGGAAACGTTCGACTTCACCGACATGAGCGTGAATCTCGATCAGTGGTACCCGAAACATAGCACCAGTACAAATTACAACATGACGCAGCACATCCGTGTTGCGATGGAAGCGTCCATGGCTTCCAGTATGCCGGAACTATCCCACCATAAAATGCAGCATATGCAGTCCGTGGAGACGATGACCGAACCAACCCCGCCTACGACTCTCCCAGAAGTCCCTGAACTGCCAACACCAAATCTCTCAATGGCATCGAACATACCGGAAGCAGTCGAGGAAACCCCGTTGCAGCAACAGGAAAAAAAGAAGGGTGTCAGATTCGAAGGAATTCCTGATACGTTGCCGCGTTCCCGAAGCTACTCGGCAGGAAGCACGACATCCCGAAGAAGACGTCGGCGGAAAACGTGCAAAAGTCAGAGCTCCCAACAGAATCGATTGAACGAACCAGGACCTTCGACGTCTCGCGGGGAACCGCTTGAACGCAACGACGATGGCGATTCGGATGCGTCAAGCGTTTGCTCCACATGCTCTTCGAGTTCTTCCAGCTCAGGTGAATTCCTGTATCAACTGCCACAGCGGCGTCCCTATGGAGGGGTTCGAGTTAGCTACGTTCCCAACGACGCGATTGCTTACGACAAGAAACGGAAACCACCCGATGCTGCCGATAAAGACAAGAATTGTATAATCTCGTGACGGTTTTTAAGTAGATTTTTATTGCTTTTATTATTTATGCTCTCGGATAAGTCAGATAAGATGGATAAGTTTCAACAGAATCGTGTAAATATAGAACTTTGTATATTTTTGTAAAGAGTCGAATTATTGTAGCAATAATAATAAAAAACAATTTGAAATGATTATTTTGCTATTTATGTGTGAAATATAGTAAATTGTTTTTGTTTTTTTACCTTACGAGTCCTTGATTTTTGAAGTTTTCTGAGAACTATGCTATTAGATTAAAATTTTGAGGTGAGTTATATTTCTTTTTAAAAATTGAACAAATAAACTTATGTTAAAAGATTTTTTTTAAGATTTTTAAAAGGTAAGTTTGAAGAAGTTTTTGAAAAATCTTGCTGCTGCGCAATTCTTATTAGCGGCTTTTTAAAAATAAATTAGCGTCTTTTTAGAAAACATTAGAGGCGTAAGATACGTTGAGTACTTTTCGATTAAATAAGTAGCATAAAAAGCTTTCCTTTTGGGGGAGGGCGATTCGCAGTGGTATTAAACTTATACATAGACGAATCGCGCAAAAATAGGACGAGAGTGACGCCTTACATCGATATTACCTAACTAGAAATATAAAAAGGAATATCACTAGTTTTTCATGTCATTTTAAGCATAAAATTACAAATTTTTTGCTTTTTTTATTAGCAAAACTCGAAAACCGCTGATGCAAATTTAATGAAATTCAGAAATGAAGTTTTCAATTTCCGGTACTAAAAGATAGGTCGCCAATGGCTATTTTCGACTCATTAATTTCGTCACCTTGTCTTTTTAAGGCCAAACCCACAAAATGTTTAACTCCCACACGATATAAGATATTTCAGAATTGTATTTAATGACGAGTTTCCGGCTGCAAATGACGAGATAGTACACTCGCATTATAAGAAATCGACAATTAGATTATTTTTGGAGGCGGAAATTGGGAATAACTAATGAAATAATAAATTCAACTACAAAATAGTACAGATATTAGCCAATTTTACGACGTTGACTATTATTAAAAACTTTTATTTAGTTTGTTTTTTTGTCTGTGCTTTTGTCTGTCTGTCTGTCGGGGTCAAATCTTGCAATCTAATTTTCACCCACTTCCATTCATCCGATTGACTTGAAATTCGGCACACATACGTAAGTCCGATATAACACAGTACTTTAAATACTTTGTGTTTGTAAGGATAATGCAAGACCCTGTAAGGATAAAATAAATATTTTTTTCCTCAAATTTTCCAGGAAAAAATCTCATCCGGGGATTTTTGGGGTCGCTGGATCCGATTCTGTAGTCACAATGTTCTAGGGATACAGCAAAGAAGACTAAAAACAAATATATGAGCGTCGAGAAAGGCAGACGCCATTTTGGACTTTTAGTCGTACTAGACAATAATTTTTTCCTTTTTACATTTTTTCAAATAAAAGCTTTACCCTTGGAGCACAATGAACGCAACCAAGCCGCAACTAAGGACGCTTCGAACTGTCACGCAACGCAGTTCAGGAGCGGTTGAGCACAATAGAAGCGTCGTCTGTTGCGTTGTGAGACAAACACAGAAAAATTAAAAGTGAACTAAAGTAGAAAAATATATAAAAAATGGATAATTTTGAAGCGATAATTTGCTTTGTTTGTCTTTATCTTTGTTATTTGTATGTTATTGCACTAAGTTTTCCTCGAACGACATTTCCCCAACCCCACTTTATGAACTGTCAACGCAGACTTGTTGCGTTAAAGTTTAAAGTTTGGCAAATTTTGCGTAGATGGTTGCGTTCAATGCGTTTACTCAAAAGCATTTCTGTGAAATAAACTCGTAAGTGACATTTGGATGCGTGATGGTTGCGGCTTGATTGCGTTCATTGTGCTCCAAGGGTTAAAAAAATATTTTTTTTAATATTTTTTCCTTTAAGCTTTTCAAATGTTGTAGATATTTCTATCTTGTTTGCATTTTTTGCGGTCAGTAACAGATATCTAGCGCTGTTATTCTGATGATGATCCATGCATTAAGGTAGAACCAGAAACATACGTCCGTGCGTCCGCCATGCGTCCGTCACGTTGACAGTTCGATGCGGTCAAAGTAAAATCAACGGGCTGCTATGAGTACTCCCCTAATAATACGTTTTCCGGTGCGGCAACCGCATAGGGTAGGTCGACTTTCTACTTTTACATGCGGCAACGCGCACGGAAATGTCATTTCGCAAAAAAGTTTGGTTACGATTTAAGCAATTTAAGTATAGAACAAATTGAAAATAATTGTTTCGACGATAAACTAATAGAAGAAGTGCAAAAAAAGTGAAGAAGAAGTGATTCGTTGACGTACCCAACTGTCACCGCATAAAACTGTCTACCGGACGGACGCATGACGGACGCATGACGGACGCATCGACGTACGATTCAGGTTCTAGCTTAGATTCCCGGGATTTCGCAAATTTCTTGGAGCTTTGATTTTCGGAAACTTGACATTTCCTATAAAAATTTTCCAAATACACATTGTTTTACTTAAAAATTAATTTCACTGTATCGTATCGTATCCTATAATATAATACGAGGAACGTCTGTCTGTCTGTCTGTCTGACTGTCTGCACAAACGAGCTCGAAAACCCGTCTAACGATTTTCACGAAACTTGGGGATTAGGGATTTTCGGGGACAAGAAATCGATCTAGATAGGTCTCACCCTTGAGAAAATTCCCCTTCGATACCCCTCGCCTGTTCTCTTCGAATTGGGTGGTCCGATCTTAATGAAAATTTACAGTATTACTAAGCGGGCTAAGGGCTTTCGATTTTTCCACTACAAACCTGACTTTTCCCTCCCCTCGATAACCCTCACCTGGTGTCTCAAAACAATGTTTCAAAAATCGGTGACAGCGATTACTCAATAACCGATTTTGTTATCGTGCGTTAGTTTTAGTTCTAGCTTTCTAAGTCGGGAATTTAAAAACTCTAGAAAAGCTCTGTAAAGATAATGTGAACTTAGTTGTTCCCCAAAAATCAACAAAAGTAGAATTTCGAGGTCGCCGAGCATGGCTCGGTCTTCCTGGTACTTGAAAATGATTTCAAGAGAAATAAAAAAAATTGTATTTTCCACTTTTTCCACAAATGTATTTTCCACAAATGTCAAGTTTCATTTTTAAATTAAGGAATATTTCTTGGAAATGCGATTCAGTTCTAAATGGATCTAAACACTGAATATATTTCTATTAAAAACCATTTATTTGTCGGTCCTAAAATGTAAAGTGACAAACGATAAAAAAAATTTACTACGCATTAAATTTTTCTCATAAGATTTTTTTAATTTCCCTTGGAAAATCATTACCATAAAAATTATATTAAAAGCCCAAAGTGTTTTCTCATTAAATGTAATTTGATGAATGCTCATACAAACCCACGGAAAAACGCTTCAAATTAATTGAATGCCTTGTCTATAGTATATTTAAGTATAAGAAAAACTGACAATTTTTCCATTTTATTATTATACTATTCCGTTTCTTACAAATTTTACGACATCTTTATGACGATGTCTACACACTTGATGTATCCATTAGAATTTCGCCCGTAAGACAATGACAATGAATGTCAGTTAACAGGCCTGTCAGCACATTTCTTTCAGTCATGAGCATGTCCTGTTTTTATGGCGTGTTAAGGAATGACTGAATGAATGAATGACGAACAGCAATTTGCGTGTACAAAACATCAAACTAACGAACAAAACAAACCAAAAGGGAAATCCCTTACGTCGCTTTTACGTCGCGCTTCTCCTTCAGGTGTACATATTACAAAGTTTTTAGAATTTGATTTAGTTGCATGTTTCGAAATGTCACGATAGTCGTATGTAGAGAGGAGAGCATGTTTGTATGTTAGAAACATAACGAATGTTACATAATTTATGTTTCACACAACATCAGCATAAGATTTGCTTCTGGAAACGGTGAAATTGATATGCAGACGTTGAGAGATTTATTTATTGAGATGTTCTAAAGCATGGCTACTCCAGGTACAGACATTTGTTTTGGAAAATTACAATAAAAATCCCCGAAATAAACTATCAAACCATTTATCATAACAATTGTAATTCAATGTTGGGCAATTAATTGCATCCGAAAAACGTAAAGTGGAATCCATCAATCAGGCAATGATTTCCCAACTGAAACTCTCATCAATCAAACCGCAAATCGACTGAGAACAATTCCCGATAATATCCTTTTGCATTACACAAAATCATAGTCGAATTGAAATTTTGCTTTTGTTAAACTCTGAACGATGAGTTAACCTCAACAAATAGTGTTTGAGTTGGAAATCCAATACGAAAAAGGGTTGAAATCAAATCCAATCTCCTGTTAATTACCAGATATTAATTTTCCAAAGCTGAAGGGTTGGAAGCAATTAACGTCACTCGACGATGGTCTCTTGTTTACCAACTATACATTTACGTCGGCAATAGTGACCCCTGAAGGACGACGAGAGAAAGAAATATCCCTACAGGTCTGTGGAACCTTTCGTCGGCAATAAATTCCCTTCATTCCCAGCCAGTTAATGCATCCCTCCGTAACTCGGTCCAATAGGCTGTTTAACACATTAACTGTGCTAAATCATCGACGGATATTGCATCCCTGGAATGACCATTTCGATAACATTGATATATAATACTATTGGAATAGAGTTCCAATACGAGTATATCCTGGACACTGAAAACACTTGTGCGCTTATCCCGACAACACGTCGCCCCTCTAGCTGTATGCTAAAGTTCACATGTGTGCACAAGGATTAATTTCAGCCAGGATAACAACCTGAGGGATACTTTTGGTAAACGCAGTTATCAGTGAATTCCAACGATTATCGGATCGTCATTTGTTATTTGTAAATGGCCAATGTCTGAAGTGGATGAACAGATAACAAACACACATTAAATGAGCAGACCCCAAAAACCCCAAAATAGTTACAATTTCATGTATTTCAATTTATGGTGAGTTTAAAATTTCAACAATGTAAAGAAAATTTAGTTAATTACAATGAAATTGCAAAAGGCTTTTGATGTTTCGCAAAGGGAAAAGTTGTTTACCCACTGGAATACAGGATTTTCAAATGAATTTCGAAAGATTAAAATAAAATATTTTCCGGATGATTTTGGGAAGATATTTCTAGTCGCTCATGGGAAAAAATCATGGATGTGCGCCGCAGGATTATATTCCTACATAGTGCATTCCTATTCCAAAATTTAAATTTCATCGTTTTTGCTGTAGGGAAAAATGTAGGGAAAAATGACTCTCCAAGTAGGGAAACATCATACGTGTTGTACCTACACATAGGGAATTTTGCTCTTGAACTTTCGGCAACACTGGCCGCAGGCTAATTTTTTTAAATAGAATGCGGCGCAATTATTTAAATAAAGAGATACAGAGTGTCAGCCAAAAATTTTCTCAAATTTTCGCACTTTTTAATATGAAGCACAGATTAACAATATTATTTTTTTTTCTTTCCTCTGCTATAGAGGGAAAGTATTGTATTCATGCCGGAGACCGACTCGAGAAAGGTGGAAAACAGAAACTTTCTGGTCAGTACGAAATCCATTTCAGGCAAAATTATGAGGATGTCCGTGCATCTGTCTATCCGTTGTACGTGTCTTAAATAACTCTTCTAGCGACTTGAAATTTTTTGTAAATAAGTTTTACAAAAATCGTAATTTTCTATCAACTTTTGGAAAAGTGACGGTGGCTGTAGCAAATACCTCTCATATAATTTTTTGAAAAATACCGTTTCTTGATAAATTTTCAAAATTTATGTGCTTTTGGGAAAAAATGAATTAAACTAAATTTAGAGGATATTAAATTTTCCACATTTTTTGGCGCGGTTTTTTTGTATCTCTAAAGCTACTATCACACTTAGCAAATATATTTGCTCTATGCTGGCAAATATATTTGCCCATATATAGATGCTGAAGAAATAAGTTTGCTAAAGTCATCACACTATAGCAAATATTTGCTGAAAACCGTGTTTGGCAAACAGAGAGCAAAGTCCGTTTGCTCTGTTTGTAGCAAATATATTTGCTGCGTGATCACACTACATTCACCATTTGGGGCAAATATTTTCCGTATAGCAAATACGCGCACACTCGATTGTCACTTTTTGTGTTGACAAGAAGCAATTTTAAAATTTCATTTTAATTTGAAAATGTCTGATTGGGAAGAAGAAAACGCGCTATTGATTTGTATTTTTGGTGCGGCTGAATTTTTCCTTCAAAATTCCGAGAATGAAAGGTATCGTACGAAGCGAAGTATTTGGGTGCGTGACTGGGTGAAACGTCGTAGGCAATTCGGGTGCTACGCTCAACTCATGAAAGAGCTAGAAGATGAAGTCCCGTTTTTTTACAAAAATTTCGTTCGCATGAACATTGCTGATTTTAACCATTTATTGAAATTGGTGACGCCATTAATAAAAAAACAAGATACAAGGTTCCGAGAGTCGATCTCTCCGGGCGAACGCCTCGCCGTTACATTGCGTTTTCTTGCCACTGGAGACAGTTTTATGTCTCTTCAATACCTATTTCGAATCCCACAACCAACTATCTCAGCGATTGTTCCAGAGGTTTGCGAGGCAATATTTAAAGTTTTGAAGGACGACTACTTGAAAGTTATAGTTTTTCAATTCATAATTAAATATTTTCGAATATTAAATTAGATTATATTTTCAGTTCCCATCTACTGAAGAGGATTGGCTAGAAATCGCTCGTGGCTTCGATGATAGGTGGAACATTCCCCATTGCATCGGTGCTGTGGATGGGAAACATGTTGTAATAAATGCACCACCCCATGCTGGAAGTATTTATTACAATTACAAAAAAACACATAGTATTGTACTGATGGGCATTGCTGATTCGAGATATCGGTTCATTTATATCGATGTAGGAGCTAATGGTCGAATTTCTGATGGTGGTGTATTTAAACACACATCATTTTTCAAAGCACTCTCTGAAAACAAACTCGCATTGCCAGCACCTGTACCATTACCTGGACGTGATGAACCAACTCCTTTTTTCCTTGTGGGCGATGATGCATTTGCCTTAAGTGATAATTTGATGAAGCCATATCCATTACACAATCTCAATGGACTCGAACGTATTTGTAATTATCGTTTTTCGCGAGGAAGACGCATAATAGAAAATGGCTTCGGAATTTTGGCAGCTAAATTCCGTATATTTCTTAAACCGATCAACCTTGATCCAGTTAAAACAAGACTAATAACCACTGCTGCTTGCGCTCTTCATAATTACCTAATAACGAGAAGTAACATCTATTTCCACCCATCGATGGTAGATCGTTACGACGAAATGGGTCACCTTATTGAAGGAGATTGGCGTAGAGAAGTCAATGCACAGAACAATTTTTACCAACTACAAAGAATGCGAGCTCAAACCATCAACAGAGGAAAAGAAATACGGGAAGAACTTTCTCAATATTTTGTTCATGAAGGAGATCTAAGATTTCAATACGGTTGTATTTAAATAAATCGATAAATTTATTTCAAATTTAATGGAATGAAAAACATTGTGTATTATTTAATTACAGTAGATTACTTTGACTAATGACGGTTCCTATTGGATCCTCGAATTAATATTCTGCTTCGATTGCGTCCATCAAACAACGCATCATTTTGAAGCGTACTCGACGAGCTGAGTCATTATCGGTCAAAGAACGAAGTTCATTTGCAATGTGCTTTCCAAAGGAATCAAATTCATCGTCATTTTTTTTATGCTGGTTTTTTAACTGGGAAACAGCACTTTTCATCCCTTCCGAAATAATAGTTGCCGCTTGTGTTGGATTTCCAGTCCTGCATGATGATTGTGAGAGTCGTCTTCGTTTTAGAGGAGCTACTGTCGGTGTTTGTTCAGTTGCATCAGTCGTTGTTTCATCGGTAGACTTTAATAACAAAAAAAAGATTAAAACCGAAAGAACATGGAAATACAAACAAGAACTTACCAAATTCGAGACTGTAGCAGAAGTTTGTTCTTGTTCCGCACGGCAAACAAATTCCATTGCATCGAAAAATTTCCATTTAACAGCATCTTGCACACCTTGACCGGATTTAGTTTTTTGATACTTCGAAAAATAACTGCGATACTGAATTCGCACGTTCGACCATTTTGCTTGAAGTTCCATGTCGGAGAACTTGAACTCGAAATCAAGTTCGGACATGTTTTTCCATGCCGCTTGTCGTGCCACTTTATTCCTATATTTTTCATCCTTGGCGTTCCACAACAATGGCAAACATTCGACGCAAATTATTAGTTTTGAAATTTCGGCATCTGTCCACTCAGATACTACTTTCGGTTTCATTTGTCGTTTTTTGCGGGATTGGGTATATTTTTTTGATCCAATTACCGAACTCGCTGGGATTTCAGACTCGTTTTCAATTTCGTCGAAAAACTCCTCAAACATTTCATCCATTTCGAGTTCTAAAATTACAATATAAATATTAAATTCAATTCAATTTATACAGCAAAAAAAAATTTACCTCGTTCAGTCACGCTAGTAACGACACAAATGACATTTGAGCCGCTCACTGCATACTTCGATTAACTCCACTTTTGAAAAACTTTAAATTTCAAACTCATTTCAAACTCAAAATATTTGCTTATTTGCTCTTGCGTAGTTTTCATGCAAGAGCAAAGAAAATATTTCAGCAAATATTCGCTACGAGCTCTCGCATTGCAGAAAGGACTACATCACACTTAGCAAATATTTGCTAAAAGTCGTGTTTGGCAAACACGAAAGCAAATATGTTTGAGCAAATAATTTTAGCAAATATTTGATCATCACACTGTATAGCAAATATTTGAACATGATTTTCAGCAAATATTTGCTAAGTCTGATAGCAGCTTAACGGTTCTCAACATATTTAAAAAAAAATTTTTTTGTTTTTTTGAAAATTTTTCGAAACTATGCGCTATTATAAAAAAATACATATACCTAATCAAATTTATTGGAAATACGATTTTCCATATTTTTTTCTTTTAACGGTTTTTACTTATCTTTAACAGTTCTCCAGATATTTGAAAACCAAAATTATTTTTTACATATTTTTCCAAATCTAAATATTATAGAGGACATCGGCACGTGACTGGGACCTCTAGTGAGATACATTGCGGCAAGCCAAGACCGGAAACCGGTTGTAGTGCCGAGAGAGAGAGAGAGAGAGAGAGAGAGAGAGAGAGAGAGAGAGAGAGAGAGAGAAATATTGCAGAGGAAAGTTTTGTGTTGATCACAAATGATATTTTTTTGTGATTTTCTTGACAATGGTTCATTTAAAACATGATTTTATGTAACTCTTCCATACATCAAGATTTTTTCTAACGTACAACTCACCTCTCTTATAAATACAAACATCAAAAAATACAGCTTATGTGCGTAACTACGAAAACGCAGTAGCGCTGACCGGGATTAGTTGGCTATAGGGGTAAGTAGACTCATTGCGGTTAAGTCAACCACGGTTGAAAACAAACCTGCGTGAATTGGACTGTTTATTCAGTCGACTGACAGCCAGGGTTGGGACTTGAGGATGTGTAAAAGGTACTATTTTTGTCCAAAAAGGGTACTAGATTGAGATAATGTGGTACTAGAAGTAACCGATTGGTCACAAAGTAACCAATTGGTCACAAAGTAACCAATTGGTCACAAAGTAACCGATTGGTCACAAAGTAACCGATTGGTCACAAAGTAACCGATTGGTCACAAAGTAACCGATTCGCAACTGGGTTTTTTTGTGACCGGTTTCAGAGTGACCAATTTGTAACGAGTTAGACTGCATAATCGGTCAGAAATTCACCGATTTGAAAAGGTCTTTTGTGACCGGTCATCAGGGTTGGGACCAGTGTTGGGCAAAACGGCGTAAAAAACAGTTTTTTACATTTTTCACGTAAAAAACGTAAAAAACTGGTAAAAAACGTAAAAAACCGTAAAAAACGTAAAAAATAGTAAAAAACCTAAAAAATGGGACATCGCAGTTCCTACAAAGTATAACAGTCTGTTTTAAAGTTTTTCTCAGCATTTTATTAGAGATCCTATAATATAGAGAGTGGACATCAGCACTTCTAAGTAGGACAGTCTATTAACTCAAATTAGAACAGTTGTTTGAATGGAATTTTTCCAGTTTTTAGAATTTCTTTTCCCTTTTTCCAGTTTTGTTTCAATTTACGCCTTCGGAATGAGTCTCCTTGTGTTTAAAAACGATTTTTTGATGCAAACTTTAAAATTACGCTTATTGCTGCAAGAACTAGTCCAAATATGTTTCTTTAACCCTTTCATGCATACATTTTTCTATGGAATTAATTTTCACAGTTTTTGGTATCCGAGGGTTTTTGGGGTCGCTGATTACGAATCTGAAGTCAAAACTTCAAAAATCAAAATGGCGGATCCAATATGGCGGTCAAAAAAGATAAAATTCATTAGATTACGCTGAAAACTAGTATGTAATTTTATCTTTTTCGACCGCTATATTGGATCCGCCATTTTGAAGTTTTGACTTCAGATTCGTAATTAGCGACCCCAAAAACCTTTATAAAGCTAATTACCGATTTTTTTAACTGTAATAGATTTGCCACAGTTTCATTTAATCTGCAAAAAGCTACTTTTTTGCTCTTTATTTATTTATAAAATGCAGTAATTATAAAAAAAAGCGCATATTACTTTTTTTTCATAACAATTGATGTCCTAGGATACTTACGAAATGAATTTAGTCAATATAAGTGCATGAAATATATGTTATAATATTAAAAAACTGAATTAGAAAAGGTGTTGTTGTACAACAACACTGCAACAAAGGGTTAAAATAGCCCATATGTCGCAAATCTCTCCACATTATTCACATTAATTAACGTTAAAATGAGTAGGCGGACGTAATGTAATGATAGGATATAAACAGTTTTTGAACTCCGAGTTTAAAATCTTTTTCACTTTCAAGAGGAAATGCTTTTGAATTCTTTTCTGTGTTTGCTGAAGACTATTAAGCTTTTTATTGTTCTAAGGTGATTTATTTACAAATAATTACTATATTTAGTGAATGGCTACTTATTAAAATTTTTATCATCAATGTTTCAGGTTTTTTACAGTTTTTTACGTTTTTTACGTTAAAATTGAGGTTTTTACGCGTAATTTTTTACGCGTAAAAAACTAGGTAAATTACTTTACGTAAAAAACCGGCACAACACTGTTTGATGCCGTACTTTGGTGCCGTACTTTGGTACCGCACTTTTTTTGGTGCCGTACTTTGGTACCGCACTTTTTTTGGTGCCGCACTTTTTTTAGTGCCGCACTTTTTTTGGTGCCGTATTTTTTTTTTGGTGCCGTACTTTTTTTGGTGCCGTACTTTTTTTGGTGCCGCACTTTTTTTGGTGCCGCACTTTTTTTAGTGCCGCACTTTTTTTGGTGCCGTATTTTTTTTTTTTGGTGCCGTACTTTTTTTGGTGCCGCACTTTTTTTGGTGCCGCACTTTTTTTGGTGCCGCACTTTTTTTGGTGCCGCACTTTTTTTGGTGCCGCACTTTTTTTGGTGCCGTACTTTTTTTGGTGCCGTACTTTTTTTGGTGCCGCACTTTTTTTGGTGCCGTACTTTGGTACCGTACTTTGGTGCCGCACTTTCTTTGGTGCCATAATTTTTTTGGTGCCGCACTTTTTTTGGTGCCGCACTTTTTTTAGTGCCGCACTTTTTTTGGTGCCGCACCTTTTTTGGTGCCGCACCTTTTGTTGGTGCCGCACCTTTTTTGGTGCCGCACCTTTTTTTGGTGCCGCACCTTTTTTGGTGCCGCACCTATTTTGGTGCCGCACCTTTTTTGGTGCCGCACCTTTTTTGGTGCCGCACCTTTTTTGGTGCCGCACCTTTTTTTGGTGCCGCACCTTTTTTGGTGCCGCACTTTTTTTGGTGCCGCACTTTTTTTGGTGCCGCACCTTTTTTGGTGCTGCACTTTTTTTGGTGCCGCACCTTTTTTGGTGCCGCACTTTTTTTGGTGCCGCACTTTTTTTGGTGCCGCACCTTTTTTTGGTGCCGCACCTTTTTTGGTGCCGCACCTATTTTGGTGCCGCACCTTTTTTGGTGCCGCACCTTTTTTGGTGCCGCACCTTTTTTTGGTGCCGCACCTTTTTTTGGTGCCGCACCTTTTTTTGGTGCCGCACCTTTTTTGGTGCCGCACCTATTTTGGTGCCGCACCTTTTTTGGTGCCGCACCTTTTTTTGGTGCCGCACCTTTTTTGGTGCCGCACCTTTTTTGGTGCCGCACCTTTTTTTGGTGCCGCACCTTTTTTGGTGCCGCACATTTTTTGGTGCCGCACTTTTTTTGGTGCCGCACCTTTTTTGGTGCCGCACCTTTTTTGGTGCCGCACCTTTTTTGGTGCCGCACCTTTTTTGGTGCCGCACTTTTTTTGGTGCCGCACCTTTTTTGGTGCTGCACCTATTTTGGTGCCGCACCTTTTTTTGGTGCCACACCTTTTTTGGTGCCGCACCTTTTTTGGTGCCGCACTTTTTTTGGTGCCGCACCTTTTTTGGTGCCGCACCTTTTTTTGGTGCCGCACCTTTTTTGGTGCCGCACCTATCTTGGTGCCGCACCTTTTTTGGTGCCGCACCTTTTTTTGGTGCCGCACTTTTTTTGGTGCCGCATTTTTTTTGGTGCCGCATCTTTTTTGGTGCCGCACCTTTTTTTGGTGCCGCACCTTTTTTGGTGCCGCACCTTTTTTGGTGCCGCACCTTTTTTGGTGCCGCACCTTTTTTGGTGCCGCACCTTTTTTGGTGCCGCATCTTTTTTTGGTGCCGCACCTTTTTTGGTGCCGCACCTTTTTTTGGTGCCGCACCTTTTTTGGTGCCGCACCTTTTTTGGTGCCGTACTTTTTTTGGTGCCGCACCTATTTTGGTGCCGCACCTATTTTGGTGCCGCACCTTTTTTGGTGCCGCACCTTTTTTGGTGCCGCACCTTTTTTTGGTGCCGCACCTTTTTTGGTGCCGCACCTATTTTGGTGCCGCACCTTTTTTGGTGCCGCACCTATTTTGGTGCCGCACCTTTTTTGGTGCCGCACTTTTTTTGGTGCCGCACCTTTTTTTTGGTGCCGCACCTACAGGGTGCGGACAAATTATCCGTGATTAAACTTTAGTCTATTACTTGTTTTGTAGCAAACACTCAAAAAATATTTTTTTTTTATTTAAGAAGTTTATTAGTAAGTTTTATAAAAATAAAGGTCAAATTTCAAAATGGCCACCCTTAGCTTTGGTACAGGCTTTACAACGCCTTGAAAAGTCATCTAAAATAGTGGAAATTTGGTCCCAAGCTCGAATTAAACTGGACTTTAGCTGATCAATTGAAGTGTGTAGAGTACCGCAGGCCCTTGACTCAAGATTTGACCACACCGAATAATCCATTAGATTCAAGTCTGGGGAATTGGAAGGCCACTCTTCCTTAGTCAACATTGATGGAAAAATTTGCTGGCACAGCTCAATGGTTTTTTTTGCTCCATGAGATGGTGCCCAGTCTTGTTGGAATGTCCAATTATTATTTTCACCAAAGTGCTGTCGTGCCCACGGTGCAACAGTATCTCTCAGAAGATCTTGGTAAACTTTTTGGTCAATCTTAACTCCTTTTTCAATAAAAATTAAGGGAGTTTTCCCACTGGCCGTTATCCCTGCCCAAACCATCACAGAAGCGGGATGATGGCTTCTGGTGACTCTCTTACGATCCTTGGTACCCTTCGGGAGCAATTGTCTATCATTCTGGTGATCGTGATGTCGTTCCACTGTAAAAATTTTTTCGTCCGTAAACAGAATTTTACGATGACGGCCCTCAGAAAACTTTTGCATCAAAATTTTCGATTTTTTCAACCGATTGAGTTTCATTTCATCATTTAAGTGGTGACACTTGGAAAGCTTGTAAGACGTCAGCCGTAAATTACGATGGACAATGTTTCTTACCGATTTTTCATCAATTCTAAGTGATTTTGCCATGCTGCGCATCGAAACACCAGAATTTCTCTTAATTCGGCGTCGAATAATTTCCCTCATCTTAGGCGTCCTGACGGTTCATTTACGGCCTCTGCCATACTTGCCCTCATTTTTACAACCCAAATATAAAAAAAAATCTTTTGTTTCGTTTTATAACTTGAATAATGTGTTTCCGAACAAAAAATTATATTTGGTAATAATATATTTGAAAATATGTTTCTTTAAAAGGGAAGAAAAGATATCACGGATAATTAATCCGCACCCTGTATTTTGGTGCCGCACCTTTTTTGGTGCCACCTCCACACCTCCACACCTCCACCGCCACCTCCACACAACCACCTCCACAACTACACCTCCACACCTCCACCTCCACACCCCCACCTCCACACCTCCACCTCCACACCTCCACACCTCCGCACCCCAACACCTCCACACCTCCACACCTCCACACCACCGCACCTCCACACCTCCGCACCTCCGCACCACCACACCTCCGCACCACCACACCTCCGCACCTCCGCACCACCGCACCTCCGCACCGCCGCACCTCCACACCTCCGCACCACCACACCTCCGCACCACCACCTCCGCACCACCACACCTCCACACCTCCACACCTCCACACCTCCACCCCAACCACCACACCTCCACTTCCACACCTCCACACCTCCACCCCCACACCCCAACCTCCACACCCCCACCTCCACACCACCACACCTCCACCTCCACACCTCCACCACCACACCTCCACACCACCACACCTCCACCGCCACACCTCCACACCCCCACCTCCACACCTCCACCTCCACACCTCCACACCTCCGCACCTCCACACCTCCACACCTCCACACCTCCACACCTCCACACCTCCGCACCTCCACACCTCCACACCTCCACACCTCCACACCTCCGCACCTCCACACCTCCGCACCTCCGCACCTCCACACCTCCACACCACCACACCTCCACACCTCCACACCACCACACCTCCACACCTCCACACCACCACACCTCCACACCTCCACACCCCCACACCTCCACACCTCCACACCTCCACACCTCCACCTCCACCTCCACACCTCCACACCTCCGCACCCCCACACCTCCGCACCCCCGCACCTCCACACCACCGCACCTACACACCTCCGCACCTCCACACCTCCGCACCTCGGCACCTCCACACCTCCGCACCACCACACCTCCGCACCTCCGCACCACCGCACCCCCACACCTCCGCACCACCACCTCCGCACCACCACACCCCCACACCTCCACACCTCCGCACCCTAACACCTCCACACCTCCACACCCCCACACCTCCGCACCACCACACCTCCGCACCTCCACACCTCCGCACCTCCGCACCACAACACCCCCGCACCACCACACCTCCGCACCTCCGCACCCCCGCACCACCACACCTCCGCAACACCACACCTCCGCACCTCCGCACCTCCGCACCACCACACCTCCGCACCCCCGCACCACCGCACCACCACACCTCCGCACCTCCGCACCACCGCACCTCCGCACCACCACACCTCCACACCTCCGCACTACCACACCTCCACACCTCCACACCTCCGCACCTCCACACCTCCGCACCTCCACACCACCACACCTCCGCACCTCCACACCTCCGCACCTCCACACCTCCGCACCACCGCACCTCCGCACCACCACACCTCCGCACCACCACACCTCCGCACCACCGCACCCCGCACCTCCACCTCCACCTCCACCTCCACACCTCCACACCTCCACACCTCCACCTCCACACCTCCACCACCACACCCCCACCCCACACCTCCACCTACACACCTCCGCACCTCCACACCTCCACACCTCCACACCTCCGCACCCCCACACCTCCGCACCTCCACACCTCCGCACCCCCACACCTCCGCACCGCCACACCTCCGCACCACCGCACCCACACACCTCCGCACTCCCGCACCTCCGCACCTCCGCACCCCACACCACCACACCTCCACACCACCGCACCACCACACCTCCACACCTCCGCACCCCCGCACCCCACACCTCCGCACCACCACACCTCCGCACCACCGCACCTCCGCACCCCCACACCTCCGCACCAGCACACCTCCGCACCACCGCACCTCCGCACCTCCACCTCCACCACCACACCTTCACTTCCACACCTCCACACCTCCACCTCCACACCTCCACCTCCACACCCCCACCTCCACACCTCCACCTCCACACCTCCGCACCACCACACCTCCGCACACCTCCGCACCTCCACACCTCCGCACCCCAACACCTCCGCACCACCGCACCTCCGCACCTCCACACCTCCGCACCGCCGCACCACCACACCTCCGCACCACACACCTCCGCACCCCACACCTCCACACCTCCACACCTCCACACCTCCACACCTCCACCTCCACACCTCCACACCTCCGCACCACCACACCTCCACACCTCCACACCTCCGCACCACCACACCTCCACACCACCACACCTCCACACCTCCACACCTCCACACCTCCACACCTCCACACCTCCGCACCTCCGCACCACCACACCTCCGCACCTCCGCACCTCCGCACCCCGCACCCCCGCACCTCCACACCTCCGCACCCCCGCACCACCACACCTCCGCACCACCACACCTCCGCACCCCCACACCCCAACACCTCCGCACCACCGCACCCCCACACCTCCGCACCACACACCTCCACACCTCCGCACCTCCGCACCACCGCACCCCCACACCTCCGCACCTCCGCACCTCCGCACCCCCACACCTCCACCTCTACACCTCCACACCACCACCTCCACACCTCCACACCCCCACCCCCACACCTCCACCTCCACACCTCCGCACCTCCACAGCTCCACACCTCCACACCTCCACACCTCCGCACCTCCGCACCACCACACCTCCGCACCACCGCACCTCCGCACCTCCGCACCACCACACCACCGCACTTCCACACCTCCGCACCTCCGCACCACCGCACCACCACACCTCCGCACCTCCGCACCACCACACCTCCGCACCACCACACCTCCGCACCACCGCACCTCCACACCACCACACCTCCACCTTCACACCTCCGCACCTCCACACCTCCGCACCACAACACCTCCGCACCCCCGCACTTCCGCACCCCCACACCTCCACAACTCCACACCTCCACACCTCCACACCTCCACCCCACACCTCCACACCTCCGCACCACCACACCTCCGCACCTCCACACCTCCGCACCCCAACACCTCCGCACCTCCGCACCTCCACACCTCCGCACCACCACACCTCCGCACCTCCGCACCTCCACACCTCCGCACCTCCGCACCACCACACCTCCGCACCTCCGCACCACCGCACCCCAACACACCAACACCTCCGCACCTCCGCACCTCCGCACCCCCACACCTCCGCACCACACACCGCCACACCTCCACACCTCCACCTCCACACCACCACACCTCCGCACCACCACACCTCCACACCTCCACACCTCCGCACCTCCACACCTCCACACCTCCGCACCACAACACCTCCACACCTCCACCAACACACCTCCACACCTCCACCTCCACCTCCACACCTCCACACCACCACCTCCACACCTCCACACCTCCACCGCCACACCTCCACACTCCCACCTCCACAACTCCACCTCCACACCTCCGCACCCCCGCACCACCGCACCTCCACACCTCCGCACCACAACACCTCCGCACCACCGCACCTCCGCACCCCCGCACCACCACACCTCCGCACCACCACACCACCGCACCACCGCACCTCCGCACCTCCACACCTCCGCACTCCACACCTCCACACCTCCGCACCACCACACCTCCACACCTCCACACCTCCGCACCCCCACACCTCCACAACTCCACACCTCCACACCTCCACCCCACACCTCCCCACCTCCGCACCACCACACCTCCGCACCTCCACACCTCCGCACCACCGCACCCCAACACCTCCGCACCTCCGCACCTCCACACCTCCGCACCACCGCACCACCACACCTCCACATCTCCGCACCTCCACACCTCCACCTCCACACCCCACATCCACACCACCACCTCCACACCTCCACCACCACACCTCCGCACCCCAACACCTCCACACCTCCACACCTCCGCACCCCAACACCGCCGCACCACCGCACCTCCACACCTCCACCGCCATACCTCCACACCCCCACCACCACACCTCCACCTCCACACCTCCACACCTCCACACCTCCGCACCCCACACCTCCACACCTCCACACCTCCGCACCACCACACCTCCACCTCCACACCTCCACACCTCCACCACCACACCTCCGCACCACCACCTCCGCACCACCACACCTCCACACCTCCACACCTCCACACCACCACCTCCACACCTCCGCACCTCCGCACCACCGCACCCCCACACCTCCGCACCTCCGCACCTCCGCACCCCCACACCTCCACCTCTACACCTCCACACCACCACCTCCACACCTCCACACCCCCACCCCCACACCTCCACCTCCACACCTCCGCACCTCCACAGCTCCACACCTCCACACCTCCACACCTCCGCACCTCCGCACCACCACACCTCCGCACCACCGCACCTCCGCACCTCCGCACCACCACACCACCGCACTTCCACACCTCCGCACCTCCGCACCACCGCACCACCACACCTCCGCACCTCCGCACCACCACACCTCCGCACCACCACACCTCCGCACCACCGCACCTCCACACCACCACACCTCCACCTTCACACCTCCGCACCTCCACACCTCCGCACCACAACACCTCCGCACCCCCGCACTTCCGCACCCCCACACCTCCACAACTCCACACCTCCACACCTCCACACCTCCACCCCACACCTCCACACCTCCGCACCACCACACCTCCGCACCTCCACACCTCCGCACCCCAACACCTCCGCACCTCCGCACCTCCACACCTCCGCACCACCACACCTCCGCACCTCCGCACCTCCACACCTCCGCACCTCCGCACCACCACACCTCCGCACCTCCGCACCACCGCACCCCAACACACCAACACCTCCGCACCTCCGCACCTCCGCACCCCCACACCTCCGCACCACACACCGCCACACCTCCACACCTCCACCTCCACACCACCACACCTCCGCACCACCACACCTCCACACCTCCACACCTCCGCACCTCCACACCTCCACACCTCCGCACCACAACACCTCCACACCTCCACCAACACACCTCCACACCTCCACCTCCACCTCCACACCTCCACACCACCACCTCCACACCTCCACACCTCCACCGCCACACCTCCACACTCCCACCTCCACAACTCCACCTCCACACCTCCGCACCCCCGCACCACCGCACCTCCACACCTCCGCACCACAACACCTCCGCACCACCGCACCTCCGCACCCCCGCACCACCACACCTCCGCACCACCACACCACCGCACCACCGCACCTCCGCACCTCCACACCTCCGCACTCCACACCTCCACACCTCCGCACCACCACACCTCCACACCTCCACACCTCCGCACCCCCACACCTCCACAACTCCACACCTCCACACCTCCACCCCACACCTCCCCACCTCCGCACCACCACACCTCCGCACCTCCACACCTCCGCACCACCGCACCCCAACACCTCCGCACCTCCGCACCTCCACACCTCCGCACCACCGCACCACCACACCTCCACATCTCCGCACCTCCACACCTCCACCTCCACACCCCACATCCACACCACCACCTCCACACCTCCACCACCACACCTCCGCACCCCAACACCTCCACACCTCCACACCTCCGCACCCCAACACCGCCGCACCACCGCACCTCCACACCTCCACCGCCATACCTCCACACCCCCACCACCACACCTCCACCTCCACACCTCCACACCTCCACACCTCCGCACCCCACACCTCCACACCTCCACACCTCCGCACCACCACACCTCCACCTCCACACCTCCACACCTCCACCACCACACCTCCGCACCACCACCTCCGCACCACCACACCTCCACACCTCCACACCTCCACACCACCACCTCCACACCTCCACCTCCACACCTCCACACCTCCACCTCCACACCTCCACCTCACACCTCCACCGCCACACCTCCACACTCCCACCCCCACACCTCCACCTCCACACCTCCACACCTCCGCACCACCACACCTCCACACCTCCGCACCCTCACACCTCCACACCTCCACACTTCCACACCTCCACACCTCCGCACCTCCACCCCTCCGCACCACCGCATCTCCACACCACACCTCTACACCTCCACACCCCCACACCTCCACACCTCCACACACCAACACCACCACACCTCCACACCTCCACACCTCTACCTCCACACCTCCACACCTCCGCACCACCACACCTCCGCACCTCCGCACCTCCACACCTCCGCACCTACACACCACCACACCTCCGCACCACCACACCTCCGCACCACCGCACCACCGCACCGCCGCACCTCCGCACCGCCGCACCCCCACACCTCCGCACCCCAACACCTCCACACCCCCAACTCCACACCTCCACCTCCACACCTCCGCACCACCGCACCACCGCACCTCCGCACCTCCACACCTCCACACCACCACACCTCCACACCTCCACACCTCCGCACCTCCGCACCACCACACCTCCGCACCACCACCTCCGCACCACCACACCTCCACACCTCCACACCTCCACACCTCGGCACCACCGCACCGCCGCACCTCCGCACCACAGCACCCCCACACCTCCGCACCACCACACCTCCACACCCCCAACTCCACACCTCCACCTCCACACCTCCGCACCACCGCACCACCGCACCTCCGCACCTCCACACCTCCGCACCTACACACCTCCGCACCTCCACACCTCCGCACCTCCGCACCACCACCTCCGCACCACCACCTCCGCACCACCACACCTCCACACCAATTGGTCACAAAGTAACCAATTGGTCACATAGTAACCGATTCGCAACTGGTTTTTTTTGTGACCGGTTTCAGAGTGACCAATTTGTAACGAGTTAGACTGCATAATCGGTCAGAAATTCACCGATTTGAAAAGGTCTTTTGTGACCGGTCATCAGGGTTGGGACTTGATGACGTGTAAAAGGTACTATTTTTGCTCAAAAAGGGTACTAGATTGAGATAATGTGGTACTAGAAGTAACCGATTGGTCACAAAGTAACCAATTGGTCACAAAGTAACCAATTGGTCACAAAGTAACCAATTGGTCACAAAGTAACCAATTGGTCACAAAATAACCAATTGGTCACAAAGTAACCAATTGGTCACAAAGTAACTAATTGGTCACAAAGTAACCAATTGGTCACAAAGTAACCGATTGGTCACAAAGTAACCGATTGGTCACAAAGTAACCAATTGGTCACAAAGTAACCGATTCGCAACTGGGTTTTTTTGTGACCGGTTTCAGAGTGACCAATTTGTAACGAGTTAGACTGCATAATCGGTCAGAAATTCACCGATTTGAAAAGGTCTTTTGTGACCGGTCATCAGGGTTGGGACTTGAGGATGTGTAAAAGGTACTATTTTTGCCCAAAAAGGGTACTAGATTGAGATAATGTGGTACTAGATTTTTTTTAACTATCGTACAACCAAAATCGTTTTTTATGCTTATTACATAGGAGTCAAGAAAAATCTAAATCTCGTAATTTTAGAGAAAAAATCCTTAACCCATATGGATTGACTTTTGCGCTGTAAATATAACATTCTCGGTCAAAAAATACTCTAGAAAAACTCCAAAAACCAATAAAAATTGTCTAGATGTATTTGTTTTAAATTTTCGCTTTTATTTTAACTTTAAATTTTTGTATAAACTCCATCTAAAAACTTAAATTTCGAGAAGTGTTTTGAGCTATTACTATATAAATCATATTTCCATGGCCTACGATTGATTTTCATAAAAAGTACTTTTTTTCTAATACATAGAAAAGTGATGTATTTTTAAAGGGAGCTATAAATTCAGATAAAATCATATTTTTTATAAACCATGAAAAGGTACCAGATTCATGGGCTGTGGTACTAGGGTACTAAATGAGTCAAAAAGGTACTAGATCTCGTACATAGGTACTAAAGTCCCAACCCTGCTGACAGCTATCAGTGAACCAATGTCGTTAGACCACAGTGCTCTTGGAACGAACTGTGAGGGGAAAAACGAAATTTCAGGCGTGTGAGTAATTTTTTTTCTTGTTAATTAAATTGTTTTGTAGCTTACACTTTCATTGTATTGAACTCGTCAGTGATTTCAAGTGAAAATTTATGTATGAGTTAACGAGTTAGTGAAGCATTTTCTGACCCATACTTTTTCATTTTTTCTCACGAGTGTGTTAAAAATAAAATGGCGGCTTGGGGCTAGTTGACTCACAGTATACTGGGGTTAAATGACTCGATATGAATTACCTATATTTTTTTGTTAATTAATTTTATTTTTTTAAATTAGATGAAATTTACACCCCGATTGCGAGTGTCGTGTCGTTTTCGACAAGAGTCGTTTTACGTGTTGTTGTTAGTGTTTTTCTACCAACAACAACACGTGAAACGACTCTTGTCGAAAACGACACGACACTCGCAATCGGGGTGTTAATTTATGTTAATCTGAAATGTTATTAATTTTTTAAAGAATAAATTTTTTCAGAATTATTACAGTTTTTTAATATGTTCCAACACATTTTCCCAAAAAAAGTATAGAGTCAAATAACCCCGTTCACAGGGTCAACAAGCCCCAGACACGGGGTTAGTCGACTCATCGAACAACTTTTTTTTTAAATGAAAAAAAATATTTGAAACACTTATAATTAGTCAAAATAAAAGATTGACTAAGAAACACAATTGAATAAACCAACCAAAAACGTCTTTACTACACCTGAAATAATTACAGTAAAATTTTATAAAGTAGATTATGAAAAGTGGGTCTACTAGCCCCGGTCTACCCTACTTTTGATCACCTAAAAACTTTTTTTTTCGTTGATTTTTT